>AWUE01010740.1:0-10349 GCA_001974825.2 Corchorus olitorius | reverse complement strand
TATATATATATATATATATATATATATATATATATATATATACACACTCCAGTCATGATTCATGAATGACTTTGTAAATGTAAATTAATTTATGATGCTTTGAAAAAATAGCATGACAATTGTATTAAAAGGTAATGGAGAAATCAAAGAAGTTAGTTACAATAAAAAAACATGAAATACTCCTCATTCTTCCGAAAGAAAAAGATACATATATTATTTTTATTATTTTTTCATTAAAATATTCATCTTATTATAAATTTATATATATTACAGAGCATATATTTCTTTTTATATGGGTATGTATATATGCGAAGATTTTTATATATTGTTTGGGATATTACAACATCAAATATTTTTTCTCAAAATAAAAATTAGATTATATTTAAAAAATGGAAAATTATTCAATACATGAATACATTGTCAGTGGAGTTTCGTAGACTACACATACGGGGGGTTTAAGGGTTGACATGTGTCCTTTAAGGAATAGTTTTTAATTTTAAAAACAAAATTAAATCAGAAGATGAGTATGTGTCAACTCGTCACCCCACTTGTGGAGTCTAAATTTTACACTATCAGTGTATCAAATGATTATCCTTCAAAAATATAAATGAGTGAAAGAAAAATAGTAAAAGAATAGAAGATAATATAAAAATAAAAATGAAAGATTGAATTGTATGAAATAAAATTCATAAGGGACTAAATCCCAAAGAATAAAAATAGTCGAGAGATTTTATAAAAAAAAGTTGAACATGAGATTTACTTGGGTAAAAGTGCCCGGGAGCTCCCTGTACTATACGAAATGTTGATTTTGATCCCTATATTTTATTTTCTACAAATTCGCCCCTCTACTATCAGAACCTATCACCCGAAGTCCCTCATGTTAACAAGCCGTAACAGACCCGTCAAGCGTGCTGACGTGGCACTAACGGTGTGAAAATTGATGATGTGGCAGGTAATGTGGAATAAAAATTAAATATTTTTTTTATTTTAATATATTTTCTTTTATTGAAATTTTATTTTTGTTTAAAAAAAAAGAAATCTGATTTTTTTTTTCACAAACACCAAAAGATATTTCTCTCTCCTTATTAAAAGATCAAACACCTCATTTTTCATGAACCAAGAAGAACATTTTGAATGTTCTAATTCACCTAACCCAAGCCATGTCTTGGCTGTTGGGAATTCTTACGCAGACTGTTATTTTAGTGGTGCCGGTGTTGCTAAAGGGTCGAGTCGGGCTTATTACCACTCGGCTGGTGTTTGGTCTTCCTAACTCTTCACCTTAAATTTATTTCTTTATTTATCTTTTTGCTTGTTTTATTTACTTATTTCGTTTTAGTTGAAAGTTGAAACTGGTTCTTGCAATCCCATGTTAGTGGTTAATATCTGTAAATTTTAATAGGTTATAGATAGAAAGCTAATGAGAAGTGATCTGAAACTAATATTTTTAGTGTTCTTTTGCTTGTTTTCCCCTTTCAATTTCATTTGTTCTTTTGAGCCGATTATGGTTGTGCAAATATATGAATGAATTACAGTATGAATAAATCTTCCTTTTTTGAACTAAGTGAACTAAGCAACAACTTTCTTTATTTTCTTTGAAAGTAAGATGATTGATTTGATATTATGTTAACAACCTCTTTCGTTGCGGCTTGATGGATTTGACGCCATGGGCAAATGGAGTTTGCCCAGTCCAATGGAAACCAATCATTGTCTTTGTTGTATGTTTCCCCACAGCAAATTGTAGTCGCCATTTTTGTCTGCTAAAACGATCTCTACCTAGCTACCTATTCATGGTCATGGACCAGCTAACTTGAATTCTTCAACAATGATCTCAATCGTAAGTAGGACGGTGAGATGTTAAATTGCCATTCAACTGAATTTCCAGAATTTCCCATATATCCCTTCAATGCTGATGGTTGTAAAATGTTTGAATGGATTCTGGTTTCTTAAAGATAATACCTCAATTCATGGGGATAATTTATTTGGGAATAGTTTAATGTTTAAGCTGCAATTTGTTGAAGAAAAGAGACCCAAAGAGAGAAAATGAAAGAAACGGACACAGTTTGAGTTTCCTAAACCATTAACAGAAAAATGAAGTTCCGAAGATGAAATCAGCAGAGACAGAACATAGTAATATTTTTCTCTATCAGAGCTGCTTCATTCATGTCATCGTTCGATTAAGTAAAAGGACAGTAAGACATGGCTTTACTCTTCATCAAACACTTATTCATTAGGAGACATGGTTTTGGAGTTAGAACATTCAAAATGTTCTTCCTTAGTTCATGAAAAAGAGGGTTGTTTGATTTTTTATTGAGGAGAGAGAAATGTCTTTTGGTGTTTGTGAAAAAAAAAATCATATTTTTTCTTTAAACAAAAATAAAATTTCAATAAAAGAAAATATATTAAAATAAAAAATATATATTTTTATTCCACGTCATCTGCCACGTCATCAAATTTCACACCGTTAGTGTCACGTCAGCATGCTTGACGGGTCTGTCACGGCTCATTAACGTGAGGAATCTCAGGTGATAGGTTTTGATAGTAGATGGACGAATTCGTAGAAAAAAAAAGTACAGAGATCAGAATCAACATTTTGTATAGTACAGGGACCTGCCGGGTACTTTTACCGATTTACTTGTCCTTTGGCCTAGTTCTTCAACCCGATTAAAAAACGTGGGTCAAAGTACCTAAATAGTCCCTGTACTATTGAAAAAAGATCAATTTAGTCCCTCCAATATGAAATCTGTCAATTTAGTCCCTCTACTATTGAAAAGAGATCAATTTAGTCCCTTTGTGAAATAGGACTGTTAAGTGTGCTGACGTGGACCGTCAAATAACTTTACTCTTTTGTATCACAAATCAGAAAATGACACGTGTAAATATATATAAAAAATTAAATAAATAATCAGAAAATTAATAAAAATGGGCCAAAAAATTAATTGACCTTTTTTTTAGTTTATTTAGTATTTACCATCTCTTTTAAACTCTCTCTTATTGTCATTTGATTTTCAAGGATCAAACACATCTGTTAGTGAAGAACTCCCTAAGAACTTCAAGAATAAATTTCACCAACCACCAGAATAACCGTCGTCCACCACCGCGTCAGAGTTGCAAACATCCTCTGTTTCCAACGAGACTCACCAGAATTAATCTATACTTCCTCTTAAACCCACATCTTAACTTCTTTTCCCTTAAATCTTAACCTACAACTCTAGATCTAATAAGGGATTTCGGAAAACCCATCACCAAAATCATCACAGACCAAAAACCAACTCTAGATCTACAACTCTAGATCTACAACTCTCGGATTCACTCATCTCTTCCCTCACTCTAGATCTAATATTGTTTGTCAAAGGGTTGCCTGAACGAAACCTCAGCAGTTTATGTGACAGATGTGAAATACAAAAACATTAAAGGCACGTATGATGTAAGAAGCACTCCCATCCATTTCGCTTGCAGCAACACCGTGGCCTGCACAAACATAACAATGGCAGAAGTTGAGCTTCTGCCACACTAAGGAGAATTGGTAGACGATCCTTTTTGTTGGAATGCTTATGGAATTGAAGAGACCTTAAGCATACCTCCCATTGGTTGCTTACAGGAAGGGATGCCGCAGACAATAGCAGAGACCTCAAAGCTTACAAGAAGAGTAGATTTAAGATTATTTTGAAACCAATAAGATAAGCATTTTAGTACTCAAAGCTTAATCCTTCCATGTAATCAGAACTTTTTTACTTTTTTTTTTCAAATCTGTTTCGATGATTTTTGATTTTTGAAAACTATTACAAGAAAATCTGGATATTATTTTAATGATTTTGGTAGAAACATTTTTCAAATTGTACGAAATAAAATTTTACTATGGCTATAGGAACTCTAATGGTGGTGGTAGTTTTTGGGCTTGTGAAGCCGGTAACGTTTTAGAGTGGAGGAGGAGACGTGGGATTAAAGAGCTTGGAGGAAAAAATGGAAAATATGTATAGGTTTAGTTTGAAATTGGATTTGAAATTTGTTTGTGTTTACAATACCCAAAAAATATTGAAAGTGTTCTTGTGTCTTTCATGAGAAGAGATGTTTTGATCTTTTATTAAGCAGAGACAGGGTGATTTAGGTGTTTGGAGAGGAGGAAATACCCTTTTAATTAAAAAAATTAAAATTCTGGCCCACTTTTAGTTTTTAATTATCATAAGAATTAAAAAAAATAATTCAGAATTTTGAAGTAAAAAAAAATCTTGATTTTTTTTAATAGTACCTTTTTTAGTAAATAATTCCGCTTGAATAATATACTAGTGTTATGAAATAAAGAATAACAAGAACAAAGGAGTAGAGAATTGAAGTATGAAAGACAAGAGAATATAGAGAAAGGGATAAATTGTATATTATCATTGTCAAAACAAATGGCCTATTTATAGGCTGATAGTTACATCATCTTAAATGTGAGAATATGAAACATCTCATAACATCCGTAGAAAATGAACTGTTCATTAATCACATATTTATGGACATCCACATGAATATATATTCATAACACTCCCCCTTGGATGTCCATTGTTGGAGTATGTTAGGGTATGTTGGAGTATATGCCTCGTTAAAACCTTACTAGGAAAAACCCTGTGGGACAAAAACCCAGTGAAGGAAAAAGAGTACATATATGACGTCCCAATACGCATTCAAATGTTGCCTCAGTAAAAACCTTACCAGGAAAATCCAATGGGAAAAAAAACCATAGTCAAGGGAAAAAGAGTGCAGCGCGTATTTAACTCCCCCTCATGATAACATCATTCAAGATCTTTGAGTCTTCGGACTCCAATATGATGGACAAGCTTTTTAAATATTGTAGTAGGAAGTGCCTTAGTGAATAAATCTGCCAGATTATCACATGAGCGAATTTGTTGAACCTCAATATCACCATTCTTCTTAAGATCATGTGTGAAGAAGAATTTTGGTGATATATGTTTTGTCCTATCTCCTTTGATGTACCCATCTTTCAATTGGGCAATACAAGCAGTATTATCTTCATATATGATCGTCGGGATCAATTTTTTCAGAAGACAAGCCACATGTCTCACGAATGTGTTTTACCATAGACCTCAACCAAACACATTCTCGACTTGCTTCATGTATTGCTAAAATTTCTGCATGATTGGATGATGTGGCTGTTATAGTTTGCTTCATTGAACGCCATGAAATGGCAGTACCACCACATGTAAACAAATAGCCAGATTTGAGAACGACCATTATGAGGGTCAGACAGATATCCAGCATCTGCATAGCCAATCAAATATTTCTTGGGTACATTCGAATAAAACAAGCCCATATCCATTGTACCTTTAAGGTACCGAAGTATATGTTTAACTCCATTCCAATGCCTTCGTGTAGGAGAAGAACTATATCTTGCTAATAAATTAACAGGAAATGCTATGTCGGGTCGAGTATGACAAGCAAGGTACATGAGTGCACCTATGGCACTAAGATATGGTACTTCTAGGACCAAGTAGTTCTTCCTCACTTCTTTAGGTCTAAAAGGATCTTCTTTTACATCTAAAGACCTCACAACCATTGGAGAACTTAATGGATGCGATTTGTCCATATAGAACCGTTTGAGCACTTTTGTTAGATAAGTTCCCTGATGCACAAAAATTCCATTCTTTAAATGCTCAATTTGTAATCCAAGGCAAAATTTTGTTCTTCCAAGATCCTTCATTTCAAATTCTTTCTTTAGGCATTGGACAGCTTTTGGAAGCTCTTCAGGAGTTCCAATGATATTTATGTCATCAACATAAACAGCAATTATAACATACTCATTTTTAGATCTTTTCATAAAGATACATGGACAAATAGGATTATTCTTGTATCCTTCTTTCAATAGATATTCACTAAGGCGATTATACCACATACGCCCAGATTGCTTTAATCCATACAGGGATTTATTCAACTTGATTGAATATTTTTCTCGAGAATCTGACTTATATGCTTCTGGCAAATTAAATCCTTCAGGAGTTTCATATAAATGTCAGTATCAAGTGAGCCATATAGATAGGCTGTAACAACATCCATTAGACGCAAATCAAGTCCTTCATGGACTGCCAGACTAATTAAATAACGAAAGTTGTTGCATCCACCACAGGTGAGTATGTTTCCTCATAATCAATTCCAGGTCGTTGTGAGAATCCTTGGGCAACAAGGCGTGCCTTATATCTCACTATTTCACCCTTTTCATTTCGCTTTCTCACAAAGACCCATTTGTATCCGACCGGCTGTACATCTTCAGGTGTACGGACTAAAGGTCCAAAAACTTCTCGTTTTCCAAGAGAATTTAATTCTGCTTCAAGTGCGTCTTTCCATTTTGGCCAATCATTTCTTTGCATGCATTCTTTCATAGATTTTGGTTCTTGATCCTCAGTATCATCTATTACATTGCGCGCTATATGATATGAAAAAGTATCATCAACGCTGACTTCATGTCGGTTCCATCGAATTCCATTCAAGACATAATTAATTGAGATCTCTTCATTTTCACAATTATCAGGTACCTGATGTTCTTCTGGAACTAAATTATTAATTATGCCTATGGACTCTTCTGGAGTAATCTCTTCAGGAGTGGACTCTTCTGGAGTAACCTTATCCTCAATTTGACCATCTTGATATTTAGCTCCTTTTCGTTTTCGAGGATTTTTATCTTTGGAACCGACAGGTCTACCACGCTTCAGGTGTGGTTTAGAGTCATTTGCTTTGGAAACTTGTCCGACTGGGATGTCAAGTTTGATCGGAGCATTAGCAGCTGGTATATGTGACTTAGTCACCTTCTTTGGGTCAGTAAAGGCGTCTGGCAATTGATTAGCTAAGCCTTGTAAATGAATTATCTTTTGAACTTCAAGTTCACATTCTTTTGTACGAGGATCAAGATGAGATAAAGATAATTCATTCCAAATAATTTCCTTTTCCAACCGCTTAGTTTCTCCCCCTAATGTTGGGAAAATAGATTCATCAGAATGACAATCAGCAAACCGAGCCGTAAATAAATTACCAGTTGATGGTTCAAGATATTTGATGATAGATGGGGTTTCAAACCCAACATATATTCCCAACCTCCTTTGAGGTCCATCTTTGTGCGTTGTGGTGGAGCAATTGGAACATATACCGCACATCCAAAAATTCTAAAATGGGAAATATTAGGTTCCTAACCAAAAAACCATTTGCAAGGGGGGAGGATATATTATAACTTGTTGGTCTAATGCGAATCAGTGCTGCTGCATGCAAAATAGCATGGCCCCAACAAGAAATTGGAAGCTTTGTTCTCATAAGTATTGGCCTTGCAATTAATTGCAGTCGCTTGATAAATGATTCTGCCAGACCATTCTGTGTATGAACATGTGCTACAGGATGTTCAACATCAATGCCAATAGACATGCAATAATCATTGAAAGCTTGAGAAGTAAATTCACCAGCATTATCAAGGCGTATTTTCTTGATTGGAAAATCAGGAAAATGTGCTCGTAATCGAATCAATTGAGCAAGCAGTCTCGCAAACAGCAAGTTACGAGTTGATAATAAACATACATGTGACCATCTTGTTGATGCATCAATTAAAACCATAAAATATCTGAATGTTCCACATGGTGGATGTATTGGTCCACAAATATCGCCTTGTATTCGTTCTAGAAATGTAAGGGATTCAGACCCTATTTTGCTTGGTGATGGCCTAATAATCAATTTTCCTTGAGAACAAGCAGCACATGAGAAATCATTGGATTGAAGAATCTTCTGGTTCTTCATTGCATGTCCACATGAATTCTCAATAATTTTTCGCATCATAATTGACCCGGGATGGCCTAACCGGTCATGCCAAACAATAAACATATTGCGATCAATAAACTTCTTGTCTACAAAAGCATATGTTTCAATCTTACTAATGAATGAATAATATAATCCGGAGGATAATGCGGGTAATTTCTCCAAGATACATTTCTTACCCGAAATCATGTTTGTGATGCAAAGATATTCTTTATTTCCTTCATTTGCAGTCTCAATATGATATCCATTTTGGCGGATATCCTTAAAGCTTAACAAATTCCTTTGAGACTTGGTAGAATATAATGCATTGTTAATATTGAATTTTGTTCCTCCAGATAAAACAATACTAGCTCTTCCGGAGCCTTCAATCAAGTTTGCACTACCCGATATAGTACTAACATTTGATTTTCTCATTATCAAATGAGAGAAAAATTCCTTTTGTTTAAGGATGGTATGCGTTGTTGCACTATCCACAAGACATATATCTTCATTATTGATATTGTTGCCAACTAGATTCATCCTTTTATGTAACATGCGCCAACAACATGACAATAAAAACAAATCAATTCAAGAAAATTATCTATTGATTTTGAAACATAAAACGAAAATATATATATCCAATATAAGGATTTAGAAACATTTCAACATTAAGTTTTCATAACTTCAAAAGAAGATTAAAACATATAGGAAGATAAAACATATGAAATATAAGGAAGATAAAACATATAGGACATAAAGAGTTTATTTTTCATCATGCTCATTACTAATAACTCCTCCACTAATTAAATGATCAATTTTGCCATCAGGACCGGCAAAGAAATCAGCAACATCCAAATGAGTAATATCAATAGGTCCATGCTCGTAATCACTATCTCCATAACCAAAATTTATCTCAATTTTCTTCTCCCTTTTCTGAAGCGATTCATGATAAAGGTCAACAAGGTGTTTTGGTGTACGACAGGTACGAGACCAATGACCTTTGCCACCATAACGATAGCATAAATTCTCGATATGCTTGTTGTTTTGTTCACCTTTTTCTATTCTCCTTTTTTCCTTTCATTCCCTTCCACTTCTGGTGGAATGGTATGTTTTTCGAATGATCACTATATATCCATAACTACGACCACGACCGTGACCATAGCCAAAACCACGACCACGGCCACGTCCACGTCCATGACCACGTCCATAATTATAGTTTTTGTGTGTTGCTACATTCACTTCAGGGAATGGAGCAGAACCGGTAGGACGAGATTCATGATTTTCATTAGGAGCTCATTATTTTGTTCAACCACAAGAAGGCAAGAAATCAATTCAGAATATTTCTTGAAACCCTTTTCCCGATATTGCTGCTGCAGGAGCACATTGGATGCATGAAAAGTGGAGAATGTTTTTTCTAACATGTCCTCATCAGTGAGCTTTTCTCCACATAACTGTAGTTTAGAACAGATTCTAAACATTGCAGAATTATATTCACTAACAGATTTAAAATCTTGCAATCTCAAATGCATCCATTCATAACGAGCTTTTGGGAGGATAACAGTTTTCTGGTGATCATATCTTTCTTTGAGACTATTCCAAAGAACAAGTGGATCTTTAACCGTAAGATACTCGGTTTTCAATCCTTCATGTAGGTGGTGGCGAAGGAAAATCATGGCTTTGGCCTTGTCTTGGTTGGATGCTTCATTTTCTTCTTTAATTGTGTCTCCAAGACCTTTTGCATCCAAATGAATTTCAGCTTCTAAAATCCAAGACAAATAATTCTTCCCCGAAATGTCAAGAGCCACAAATTCAAGTTTTGCAAGATTCGACATATTGATACTATCATGAAAATATAACTAACATTAGATTGCAAATTAAGAAGTTCTTCAAACATGTAGCACATGAAACAAATTAAAACATAGTGAATAAGTCATAGATTTATGCATGTGTGACATGAACATATATATAATTTAAAGTGAATAGTATGACAACTTCGGGTGTCAAATTTTGGCAACAATTAAACAATTATTTACATCCTTAATATGACAACTTCAAGTGTCAAATGATACAATATCTTTGATGTGACAACTTCAAGTGGCATTAATATTCAAGGTAGTGATTTGATCATCCATAATTTTAATAATAAAAGAAAGGTACAAGGAGGAGATTATGCATGATAAAGAAAGGTAGAAGAAGGAGATCATGCATGATAAATAAACTTTGTAAAACAAAATATATATCTAACCTTAGATTTGAACTTTCAATCTCGATCTTTTGTACTTCTTGATCGTCACTTAAACTTGTAAGATTAAACTTTTGATCTTGGTCACTTAGAGCTATTCGTGCTGATAACGTGTTATGAAATAAAGAATAACAAGAACAAAGGAGTAGAGAATTGAAGTATGAAAGACAAGAGAATATAGAGAAAGGGAGAAATTGTATATCTTCATTGTCAAAACAAATGGCCTATTTATAGGCTGATAGTTACATCATCTTAAATGTGAGAATATGAAACATCTCATAACATCCGTAGAAAATGAACTGTTCATTAATCACAATATTTATGGACATCCACATGAATA
>AWUE01010739.1:0-35611 GCA_001974825.2 Corchorus olitorius | reverse complement strand
CCTTCAGAATGGTGGGTGGAGCTTGTAGATTCAGTAATCCTGCGTTCTATAAGTATGTAACCCAATGGTGGAGCTCTCCTCTGCAACATTCATGGGCTTTTTGCTTTTGAGTCGAAAATGAAGAAGAACAAATTTTGGGTAGAAAATGAAGAAGCAAATTTAATTAAGCAGCAAAATGAAAAATTAAGAAGAAAAAATTAAAAATTGGGCAGAGAGGAAAAAATGAAGCCATATCCAAACGACGTCGTTTGGATTAATAAGACTGAAAAAATTGTTTGTAGAAGATTAAATATAGCGGCGTTTATTTTAGAAGCGTCACTATTTAGCGGCGTTTATCATGAAAAACTCCGCTATTCATAACAAATAAATGGTGTTTTTAGTTTCACCAAATTTCTATTGTTTGTAGAAGATTAAATTTAGCGGCGTTTACTTTAGAAGCGCCACTATTTAGCGGCGTCTGTCATGAAAAGCGCCGCTATTCATAACAAATAAATGGTGTTTTTAGTTCACCAAATTTCTATGGTTTGTAGAATATTAAATATAGCGGCGTTTACTTTAGAAGCGCCACTATTTAGCGGCGTCTGTCATGAAAAACGCCGTTATTCATAATAAAGAAATGGTGTTTTTAGTTTCACCAAATTTCTATTGTTTGTAGAAGATTAAATATAGCGGCGTTTACTATAGAAGCGCCACTATTTAGCGGCGTTTATCATGGAAAACGCCGCTATTCATAACAAATAAATGGTGTTTTTAGTTTCACCAAATTTCCATTGTTTGTAGAAGATTATATATAGCGGCGTTTACTTTAGAAGCGCCACTATTTAGCGGCGTCTATCCTAAAAAACGCTGCTATTCATAACAAATAATTGGTGTTTTTAGTTTCACCAAATTTCTATTCTTTGTAGAAGATTATATATAGCGGTGTTTCGCATAAAACGCCACTATTTAGCGGCGTTGTGCATCAAAAACGCCGCTATTGTATTTAGAAATGTAATTTTCGCTTAAATTAGTCACGCGGAAATATTTTCCCGCACTTTTTTTGCATATACCGGCGTTTGTACTACCAAACGCCGCAATTTAGTGGCGTTTCCTGGGAGAAATGCCGCTATCTTCAATTTAAGCGAATCAAATAGCGGCATTTGATTAAACGCCGCTAAATAAACGCCCCTATATTAGTGTTTTTTAGTAGTGGAGAATGCTGAAATTGATAATGATGGCATGCCAAACGTTAAGTTTTTCTCTCTTGAAAAACCTTGCTTTGGACAAGCTCGTTACAATCACCTAAGAGGACCTTCAAGGAGATTCAAACAATGGATGGGAGTAAGGTCGACACCATGGAGCAACATGCCGCGCATTGATGGTTATCGAAGCAAGCCATATCGCGGCCAAATATCCAATTTGAGCCTGAAATTTTTTAAGATTGCTCAATTTAAGCCTAAACCTTTAAAGTGAACCATTTTAAGCTTAAACTTTGTAGGAATGTAACAAATTAAGCCTATATTGGATGGAAATTTAGGAGTGTAATTCACGCGCTCTAACACCGTTAAAAGTGACACGTGTCAAAAAATTACACATATATAGATAAAAATAAAGAAAAAAATATATAATTAAAATTAAAACAATATATTTATAATAACACCGACATCGCACTGGTAGTAAACATAACCAGACACCGACGCCGTCATTACTATACCGGATCTCCACCGGAATATCAAATAGCTTCTCCTACTTTCCCCTATCCAAATCCGGTCTGGCGGGAAAACTTTCATAAGTCAAGATATATGATACCCAAAACATTCAAAGCAATATAGCAGCGTTTCCCATACTAAAAACCAAAACCGAAAATACTTCATTTCCTCATCGTTAGAACCTTTTAGGAAAACATCCAATTGCCAGCAAAAATGAAGATATCAACATCAATTTATTGTCCAACAACAACTAACTTTGGGATTTTTTTCTCCCAAATTATCATCAAATATCAACTCAAACAAAAAAAGGTTTTGTTTTATAATTTATATATATGTATGTCAGTATTACACCTAAACTAATTAGAGGAAGAACACAAGCTTTTTTTACCACAAAATTAAAAGAAGATTGAATAAACTGCTATCTAAATCACCGTAGCAATTAACAAAATAGGGGGAGGGCTTTTTGGTGGTGGCGGTGGCACAATGTTGCGGACTCTGCAAATGGTGGTGCCTGCCATTAGAGGGTGAGGATACCTTAGATGAGAGAGAGAGAAACAAAATTCAATTTTTACATTTTAGGTGTAATAATAAAAAAAAAACTGAAAAAAGGAAAAAAGAAAAAGAAAACAAAAGAAATTTACAAGTTTTAACGCATTTAACCGCGCGTACATTACACGTACAGACAGACATCCAATTTAGGCTTTGATTGTCCAATCATGGAAATGTTTAGGCTTAAAATGGTTCACTTTAAAGGTTTAGAATTGAGCAATCTTAGAAAGTTTTAGGCTCAAATTGGATATTTGGCCCCATATCGCTCTCCATATCGATCTCCACCCATGCCTTGCCGCTATGCCCCATACAACCCTTATGCCGCATCCTCATCTCACCATAATCGTGTGAGACCACCACTTGTCACTGCTGTGTATATAACTGAGTAAGGAGCATCACGACCTTTGCTTGAGGGGAACAACCTTCCCAAAGTTGATGAGGTAAAAGATAAGTCTTTTGTTTCAATTTCTTCTGAATCTGACCCAAGTTTAGACCTCAATTGTAAGTCTAAAGATGAGGAAGAGCAAAAGAAGTCAACTACTCAACCTGTTTTCATCAAGATCAAAAGTATATGTGATCGTGTTGTGCAAATTCAAGAGGAACTCAATGGTATTACCCAAAGTTTGGATGTTGAGCTTATGGAGAAGGCTATTGATGAGCCAATTGATTGAATTTGGATCTTAGAAATCTTAATTTTACTTTTATGCACTTAGGAAGTAGTTATTTATTTTAAGCATGTTTTTATTTTTCCATTAATAAGACAATTAAATTTTTCCCCTTTCCCTTTTGCCTTTTAATTTCTTTATTGTCTTTAAGTTTAAGTCGCAACTTCATCAACCATACAAGGTATGCCGCTCAACTTTTAACTTTTTAATTTTCGCAAACAACCTTTACTTGTTTGATTAGTTGTTTACTTTCACATTGAGGACAATGTTGAGTTTAAGTGTGGTGGAGGAAATAGGTGAATGCTTAATATTAAAAAAGATGTTTAATTTTTGTTCTACTATACATGTTTATGGGTGTCGTCCTAGTTAAGAAAACCCTCAGGTGACATAAAACCTCCTAAGTACCCCTATCAGTCTTAGGTTGAAATGACTTGCGTCACGAGCTAAGTGCCACCGTACACATACGAAAGTGGAATAATTCTTGCATGATTAGTTTTAGTGTTAACTTTAGGTTTAGTTTTTAGGATTGGTTAGGTAGTCCCTTATCTCATGGAATTTTGAACAAAATTTTGAATTTTAATTGCTATACACATGTTAAGTGATTGATTTGATTATGGAAGATTGATGCTTAGTGTATTAAGAATGCTTTAATCTTTGATTAAGTTTTAGCATGTATTTGATATCTTAGAATTAAACATAATTTGAGATTGTGATATAAACTTATTTATCCAATGCTTTCATGACTTATTACTTCTAGAACTTGTGTTGAATCTTGTTTACACTTATGAAAGAATGTCATGGATATGTCAAGAAATAAGTGTGGGGGTATCAAGGGTAGCCAAAATCTTTTAGAAAAAAGAAGTGTTTTCATGAAAGAGGAGAAGAGGTACTTTTGATCTTTCCATAGTTGTCACTCTTTAAAATAAACAATAATAAAAAGAAAAGGTTAGTAGCCTTAAAAGAGGATTAAAGGCATGGAATTGCGGAAGTATTGTCCCTCTGAAAAAAAAATGAGTGTTAGTAACCACAAAAAGGAAAAAAAGTGAGTTAGTAACATCTAAATCATGAACACTTCTAAGGTTAATTAGTAACCTTGTTTTTTAAAAATAAGTCACCTTTCTAACCCATTTTAATTCTTGATGAATATCCATGATATTACTTTTCAGTGGGACATAGATGCATACACAAGCTTATGGTAAGTGATAGTTATGTGAAGAGAAAGATGATAAGTGAATTGAATTTCTATTATTATGTTTACTTAAGATTGATGATGCTTGTTATTTCTTGATTCTTAGAATTGAGTATTCTCATTATTCTGTGCTATCTAGATTTCATGATTAGATTGTCTCTTGATATGTGTGTGCAATTGAAATTGTTTTAATCTTTCTTTTGAGAGAAGTACACTAGTTTGCTAGGGACTAGCAAAACTTAAGTGTGGGGGAATTATGATCAGACCAAAATTATACATGTTTTTTATGGTCATTTTCCTATGTTTTTGAATGTATTGTGTTGAATTTTACCCTATAATGCTTACATTTGTGATTGTAGGTGTTGAAGAGGTAGAATGTGCAAATATGTTGTTTTAGACACTTTTTGGAGCTATTTCGATTGATTTTTAGCACAATGGTATTTCATGGATTTTCTTGGAAGAAATTGGAGATCTCGTGTTTGTGAATGAAGAGTCTATGGAGTCAATTTTATGCTATTTAGGGGCCGTTTGGTTCGCCTAAACCAAATATTACCATGGGTATGTTTATGCCTGGGTATGTTGATGGATAAGTGAAATGACCATCCATCTGATGGGTATATCGGATGGCTGCGTTTGGTTCGGCTAAGAAATACCCGGGTATTTCACTTAAAAATGATATACCCATGTACACAATACCTATGTTTGTTTAGAGTTAATCATGGTTATGACTTGGGTATAGTTGCCAAATTACTTCAATTACCCCCTATGATAAGAATAAGCAAATTAAGCATACTTACATAATAGAATCCAATTTTCCCAAAGTGTGTTTTCACCTCATTACACATTAGCCATAAGTGAGAATATATTTGACATAATTCAAATTAATTTACCAACAATAATGCATCTAATGAGAGCTAGCATTACATGAAACCAAGTAAAAGAAAAGTTTTCCTTATGATTTTGCTTTTGCAATATATCCTCTCCCCCATTGTCATTCATGTCCCAATATGCCAAAAAAGATTTTTCAGCTTCCTCTCTACTCGCAAATGACTTGTGGACTGCGCCACGGAACCCATGCACTTGCAAATATGCTTCCGGCCATGTGTCATATATACCAAGCCGATGACCAACATACACCACATATGTTTTGGCCATTGCTTGGACAATTTCTACGACAAATAATAAAATAAAACACCATACATAAGATATGTAAATTCGAAAAAAACAATTAAAAAGTGCATAATTATGTCAATCATAACACACATAAAAGTTCGATTCATCCAAAAGTCATAAACTAAGCCTATGAAAACCCACATGGTTCTCATCAAATGTTACTTACATCATAACACAGAAAAAATGTTCATTCAACCCTAATGAAATCCTAAAACCATGAACTACATCAAGTCCAATTCATCAATCTCCTTCTTCATGACTACCATCTCCCCCACCCGCACCAGCTCCAGCATCAACAACCCTAGGGGCTCCCCATATTTGTTGCATCATGAGGTAGTGGGGGAGTGGCTTATTCCTGAAACGGCTAGCATCCCTTGAGATTGGATCGCGCACGTGAGCCTAGAAATCATTTTAAAACACATCTTATTAATCATAGGCTTACTTGATTACCATACACCCATGCACTTAATCATCTTCCAATATCATAACACAAATATAATAACATCATTTACTTTACCTCAATCCAAGCATCCCACATCTGATCAGAGCCGACAACTTGATGTGTGACCTCACTATAGCCGAAACCATCACGCAACAACAAATTAATTACACCAAACCATCTTTTCAACTGCCTAGTCTTGCTATTGATATGGTGGCCTTCAAACTTCACTTGGCTTAGCCGATTGTTCACCATCGTAGCCAAACGTTCTAGCCACCCTGTCCCGAAATGGCCATTATAAGTGGGAGGGTTTGCATAGACTCCAACAAAATAATTTCCTCCTCTACCGACCAAATTACCCTAGTAACCCTACGGACTTGTATCGTTATCTCACATCCTGCCATTTCTAGATTGAATATCCAAAGCATAAACTAAATAAATTATGATAATATACAAATACCATTCTTATCAATGCAATACCACATTTGATAACTATTGGAAATTATAAACATTTGAGAACCTTATGAAATGTTAATATTATTGAATAATATGCATCAATTACAAAACATTCATTAGAAATAGCAGATGTTTGTCAACATTAAAACCAACAATAAATAAACCCTAAAATGTTCACTAGTCATCGGTGAAAATTATACGCAACTGCATATAGTGTGGCAGTTTGACTCCTCTAAGTGATGGAAGGGAAGTATTTTCCCTTTCCCACAGAGTCCACAAAGCATCTGGACCCTCTAATTTTTCAAACTTATTAAACCTAAACCCAAACTGCACCATTACATGAGCTATCTCGAACTCTTTCTTCAACTTCCCTACGTAATGCCAAAACTCCCCACCCTTGTCTTTTTTCGATGGGCATAGTTCTACAAAACGGTTGAAAAGGTTAGGCCCGTCGCGATATTCAGAGTCACCCACCCTCATCGACCACTGATCTTCAAACCAATGCTTGGTCATTGCATCAACAACAACTTGAATGCATTCATTAGACTACTCCTCAGTCTTTGGGGTGTTTGAACTCGATGCCATAAATGATCTAATAGGAGTGATGATAAACTTTTATTTAGAATGGACTATATAGGTTGGTCAGAGATTCATTTCCTCAAAATCAGGTTTCCAATTCTGTCTATACTAATCATGCATAGAAAATCTAGTGAAAGATAAGATGTGATAACAAATTTCATAAATCCGAAAGCCATCAAAAGCTATCAAAACCGACAGCCATCAAAACCTCTGAAAATCCTAAGCACACCCAAAAGCACTTTGAAGATTGAATAACAAATTTTATCTCATTACACCCGAAAGCCATCAAAACCTCTTAAAATCAACAAAAAACAGAATAACCCAACCAATCAACATAAAAAACCCACAAACATTCAACAAAAATCCACAAACATTCCAAGATAAATCCGCAAACAATCAACATTAAAAATCCACATAAATTGGTTAAAAGTTATACCAACTTGTAGATCTGGAGGAGAGGAATGAAGCCCAAGCAACCGGCGACGGTGAAAGCAAGTGACGGCGGCGATCTGAGGAGTTGAAAATCTGGCGGGTTTGTAGTGAGAGAGAGTGAGGTTTTAGAGAGAGATGAAAATTTGGAAAAATGAGGAAGTTGGGGAAAAAACCCACTTAAATAGGAAGGGGCATAGGGTGTAAATAATGAAAATTTTTAAGGACAGAAAGGTCAAATTTCGCTATCCCCCTTTAAGTGAAATACCCGGCCATTTCCATTCCCATCGAAATCGGGGGTAATTCGGATGCCCGCGCGTGCTAGACACGATGGGAATCTCGGCGCATTAAGTGAAATGCCGGATATCTTAATGCCAAGCGAAATAGTAACCAAACAAGGCCATCTGACGGTAGTCTCCCAGGATACCCGGTAATATCCCAAGATAACCACCAACCAAACGACCCCTTGAAGTCATAAAGTTGAAAGCTACAAAGTTCCAAAGCAAAAGAGTAAGAAGAATTCAAGTTGCAAGAAGACATGTCGAGCCATCATGAAGACATGGGTGATCAGGCTTAAGACCTGGGTGCTCAGGCCAACCATGTGCGCGCCCAGCGGGAGTCAGGGCCCTTGTCAGCGCGCACATCAGGGTGTCTTCATGCTGAAGCTTCTTCCTTTCTATCCAGATTTGGAGACAGTTCTGGAAAACAACCATAACTTTTGATCCAGAACACCAAATGAGGCGTATGAATATGCGTTGGAAAGTTAACTCCGGGAGCTACAACTTTAAAGTTTTGGTCGAGACCCATTTTTGCCGTTATCGTGGATGAAAATGCCCCTGAAGTTTCTGTAGACAAGCTGGACCTAGAAAAGCCCATGAAATCAAGCCCAAATTGATATGCTTAGCCTAAATTCGGTATTTGGAGATAGCCCAAATTTGGAGGACGAAATTCCACTCAATTAAAAGAGGTTTAATGAGGTTAAAAGTCTATTTTGTCCTAGGTTAAGTTTGCCCTAAGTCTCTAGTACAAATAGACATCTTTTCTCTCTAGAAAAGAGGGGGAGACGAATTGGAGAGCTAAGGAGGAGCCACCGGCCTGCCCTCTTTCTTTCTAGGTTTTTCTATTCCTTTTTCCTTTGATGGCTACTCAATTCATGAGTAGGTAATCTTTTATTTCTCCAATGTATAATCTTATTGATCTCTTGACTTTTTATTTATGGGGAGACTTTTGTTCTTAATAATTTGATTTTCTATTTGAATATGTTTCTTATCCTGTACTTCATCTTATGTGTTCATGTTTTGATGGATTTGTAGGCCTACTTATCTTGATAATTATGAATGCTAATGTTGGATTCAATTTAGCTTGAGTCAAGCTAATATTGGTCCAAGTGACAGTTGTAATTCTAGGAGTCCTAGGTTCAATCGGATTATCAAACCTTGTTGAAATCTATAGGCCGAGATGGAAATAGATGTAGATGAGATTGGTTATGATTTATCATGCATGTGGAAAATATAATCTTAATGCTTGTGCTAGGAAGGAGTGAAACCTAGATCAGAACAATAGAGATTAATTTTAGCGAGATGCGGATTAATTTTATTAGCATGTTGGAATTTGTTGCTGCATCAGGAGCCTATTCCTAGACCAATTATTCAAGTGGAGTTGTTTAAGATATTAGGGAGATTATTTTATTCTAAGGAAAGTTGATGCCTACGTCTTAGGATATATACTGCTTTGAAATAATTTATGATGCTTAATTGATTGGAAATTAATATCAAATTCATGATTTGTGTCAATGATCCATATTAATCTTGTCAAGAGTGAAATTGATTATATATTGGAGGCTTGTTTTATATAGTTTGTTACTTGATTTACTTCGCTCATAGTTTATTTTGCTAGTTATAATTTAGGTATTTAAATCTCAACTTTCACATTTCTCATTCTTAACATAATTAATTAGTAAAGAAATTATCCTCTCTCTCTGTGGATTCGACCCCTACTTACCCTAGCTATTTAGTTAAGTTTTGTGGGGATTTATCTTGTGATTACTCAACGACTCGATCAGTCTCCATATCCTGCTTTTGACTGTGGGGGTAACGGTAGGGTTTTACATTCACAGGTTTAGATCCCAGAATGAGGTGGATGTGGTGATCATGTTGACGTTTTGGGGGTAGGCTTTTAGGGGTTTCGAAGACCTTGGAAAAACGTTGCAGAAGTGCCGCCAAGGCAGGAGGAACTAAGTCGGGCGGCAACGATGATTCTAGGTCTTCTGATGTAGTAGATTGAATAGTCAACCAATGGGCTGAAGAGATTGCATCCATTTGGGCCCAATGATGTAGTTTCTGAGGTGTGATTGGGTCAGCCTGAAGTGGGCGTTGGCCCGAAATAGTAACCCATTTTCCTTTATGACAAAAGGACATGAGAAGTGGGCTAAAGTCCGCAAGCACTAGGCCGAGTTGGGCCAGCCAATGCACTCCTAGAATGACGTCAGCCTCATGCACATCCAAGAGGTACATATCTAGGGCAAAATTAACACCTTCTAGGTCCAACTGTAGCGCCGAAATCATCCCTTAACAGTGTAAGACGTCACTGTTCCTACTCGAACGGAAAGGTGTGGCGCCGGCTCAATTAGCAGTCCCAAATGACGTGCCACTCTTGGTTGGAGAAGATTATGGGTACTCCCCTAATCAATTAAAACCGTGAATGGAAGTCCTCTGATAAGGCACTTTAATTTCATAAAAGATTGGGAAGAGTGACCATACAGAGCGTTAAATGAGACTTGGAATTAATTTGTGTCCATCGCCGGAGGGTGAGGAGGTGGCGGCGGCAATGGTAGTGCCGAAAGTTCCACTGATGGAGGATAAAGATCCATAGGAGTATCTGTCAATGGTGTAACGGACTCAAGGGCCTCCTCGTCGGGCTGTAAAAGCAGAAAAGGGGTCATTTTGCAACGGTGCACTGGCTTGAATTGCTCGTCACAATTGAAATACAACCCTTTAGAGTGCCAAACCTGCATTTCAGTGGCTATAAGGCGGCGAATGGGGAATCCACCAGCTGGTTGTGGTAATGCCTTAGAAGTTGGAACTATGGAAGGAAGCTGTGAGTTCCGATAAGGCAAAGGCAATGCAGGGGAAGAAATAGTTGGAGCTCTGTATTATGGGCGAGTCTCTATAAATTTGGCTTCATAAAGCTTAGCTAAAGCAAGAGCCCGAGATAAAAAACGTGTGCTTTGGATAATAACTTCACGCTGAATATCATGCCGGAGTCTAGATACAAAAAGGTTGAGCAAATGTTCATCGGAAAAGCCAGCCACTCTGTTGGAGAGGAGTTCAAACTCCCTCTGATAGTGTGCAACGGTGCTGGTCTACTTCAATTTAAAGAGAGCAGTCTGGGGATTCAAGAAGATGGAAGGACCAAAGCGGATTTCTAGTTCTCGAGTAATAGAATCCCAATCTGAGAGTAGACCGTTACGGTGCATCCACTGAATCCAAGTAAGGGCCTCGTAGGTCATGAAAAAACCAGCAATGGGTATACGCTGGTCAGCAGCAATCGAGTAGAAGGAGAAGTATTGTTCAGCCTGAAAAATCCAGGCATGAACGTTGCTGCCATCAAAATGGGTCAAGAAATATTTGGGGGTTTTTGGCTAAAAAACAGAGGTAGATGGTGTGGGAAAATTTGAAGGTGTTGGTTTTGCAGAAAGAACCCCTTTGTATGTATCGGCAGTGGATGGCGATTTTTGAGAAGCTGAGAGGTTTAGTTGGGAACTCTGGTGGTGGAGGTCATGAAGGGTGGAATTGAATTTATTTTCCATGGAAGTTTTTATTTACAGCTGGGAAGAGCGAAGCTCTTGAAGTTGGGCGTTAAAGGATTCGGTGATGGCGTGTATGGCCTCCGTGATGGCGACATCAAATTTGGGAGGCATGGTAAAAAGATGAAAGCACCAATGATAGAAAGGTGCTAGGGTTAGAGAAACAGAAGGAGATAAGAGGGAGCAGGGGAAGAGAGGAAGAAGGAGATAATATTTTTCTTGTTGTCCTTTTCATTCCATTCGTTTCATACAAATACTGCTCATCCCAATTAGGCGTCCACTTGCCCCTAGGATCCCTTTGATCTGGGAGAATCCTTTTCAGAACCAAGTCTCCCTCTTTGAACCGTTTGGGGTGAACTTTCTTATTATAAGCCCTCTCCATCTTTTTCTGGTATAACTGACCGTGACAAATCGCTGTAATTCTCTTTTCATCGATCAAATTCAGTTGATCGATTCTTTCTTGTATCCACTCTCCTTCATCCAACTTCAACTCACGGTATACCCTGAGCGACGAAATTTCCACCTCTATTGGTACTACCGCCTCCATCCCATATACCAACGAATAAGGAGTTGCCCCGGTTGACGTTCTGACACAGGTCCGATAGGCATGGAGAGCAAATGGTACTTTCTCGTGCCAATCCCGATATGTTACTGTCATCTTTTCTATGATTCTCTTGATGTTCTTGTTGGCTGCTTCAACCGCTCCATTCATTTTAGGCCTGTATGTGGTTGAATTACTGTGTATGATCTTAAACTGCCTGCAAGCCTCTTCAATCAGTCATCGGTTCAGATTGGATGCGTTGTCAGTAATGATCCTCCCAGGCAATCCATATCTACAAACGTTCTCCCTTTTGATGAACCGAACAACCACTGCTTGTGTGACATTGGAGTAGGAAACAGCTTCTACCCACTTGGTGAAGTAGTCAATTGCCACTAATATGAACTTGTGCCCATTTGATGCTTTGGGGTTGATGACTCCGATGACATCTATGCCCCACATGGAAAAAGGCCAAGGGGATGCCATAACATGTAGAGGATTGGGCGGCACATGTATATAGTCCCCGTATATCTGACATTTGTGGCATTTTCTCACATAACCAATGCAGTCTGTTTCCAGTGTCAGGCAATAGTACTCAGCTCTCATTATTTGCCTAGCCATTATGTGCCCATTGGCGTGACTTCCACATGATCCCCCATGAACTTCTTCTAAAATCTTTCGAGGCCCTGTCGAATCCACGCATCTCATTAGTGTTCCATCTCGACTTTTCTTATACAGCGTTTCACCACTCAAGAAGTACTCAATGGCCAATTTCCTGAGTGTCCTTTTGTCATCTTCGGTGGCGTCTTCCGGGTATGTCTGCTGCTTGAGGTACCGGAAAATATCAAAGTACTAGGGATTCCCGTCCACTTCATCTTCGATGCTCATGACATGCGTTGGTAAGCTCTTCATTTGGACATAAATGGGCTGAACGTCTGAACTTGCCCTTATTTTGAACATTAATGACAAAGTTGCTAGGGCATCCACCATTTGGTTATCTTCTCTAGGCAAATGGTGGAATGTCACTTCTTCGAATGGTTTGATCAGTTCTGTAACGTCATCTTTATACAACACCAGCTTCGAATCCCTAGTTTGCCACTCTCCCTTCATCTGATAAATTACTAGGGCTGAGTCTCCGTGTACTTCTAATTTCTTCACTTTTCTTTCCAATGCTAACTGGATTCCCAAGACACATGCCTCATACTCCGCCACATTATTGGTTGCAGGGAATCCTAATCTAGCCGTGGCTGGATAGTAATCACCGTCGGGGGATACCAATACTGCTCCAATGCCTTGGCCGGACAAATTCGAAGCCCCGTCAAAATATACTTTCCATTTTTTCACAGTCTCTCCAGCTTCTTTAACATATACTTACTCACTCAGCTAGGAAGTCCGCTATCGCACTCCCCTTGATTGCTTTCTGAGAGACATACACTCTATTATATTCAGATAAAAGGACCTGTCATCTTGCAATCCGTCCTGACAACCCTGTTTTCTCAAACACGTATTTGATAGGGTCTAGCTTAGATGCTAACCAAGTCGTATGGTATAACATGTATTGTCTCAGTCGGTGTGCAGCCCAGGCCAACGCGCAACACATTTTTTCTAAAGCGGAATACTTGGCCTCATAATCTGTAAATTTCTTACTCAGATGATAGATGGCTTGCTCCCTCTTTCCTGTATTATCCTGTTGTGCCAACACGCACCCCATTGAATTCTCGAATACTAATAGATACAGGATCAAAGGTCGTCCTTTTACCGGAGGGACTAGCACAGGTGGGTTTACCAAGTACCCCTTGATTTTCTCAAAAGCTTCATGGCATTCTTCGTCCCATTCTCCTGGGCTCCTTTTTCCTGAGTAATCTGAAAATTGGATCGCACTTTGTTGTTAACTGTGAAATGAAGCGCCCTATATAGTTTAGGCGACCTAAGAACCCTCTCACTTCCTTTTGCGTTTTTGGAGGAGGCAACCCCTGTATGGATTGGATCTTATCGGGATCTACTTATATTCCTTTCTCACTTACCACAAATCCTAGCAGTTTTCTTGATGTAGCCCCAAATGTACACGTATTCGGATTTAACTTGAGCTGGACTTTTCTCAGCCTTTCAAACAATTTCCTCAAATTTTCCTTATGCTCTTTTGGCGTTCTGGCCTTGGCGATCATGTCATCTACATACACTTCTATCTTTTTGTGCATCATGTCATGGAAAAGGGTGACCATGGCTCTTTGATATGTTGCCCCAGCGTTCTTTAACCCAAATGGCATAACTTTGTAGCAGAAAACCCCCCAAGCAGTTACGAAGGCGGTCTTTTCCATGTCTTTGGGTGGCATTTTGATCTGATTGTACCCTGGAAATCCATCCATGAAGGAAAACAATGAGTACCTTGTTGTTTTGTCCACCAATATGTCTATATGTGGTAGTGGGAAATTGTCTTTAGGACTGGCTTTATTTAAATCCCTGTAATCTACACACATCCTTACTTTTCCATCTTTCTTTGGGACGGGGACTATGTTAGCTTACCATTCAGGATATTTAGCCTCCTGTAGGAAACCGGCATTAAACTGCTTTTCTACCTCTTCATTAATTTTCAACAACATATCTGGTTTCATCCGCCTCAACTTCTGCTGCATCGGTCTCATATCTGCTCTAGTGGGTAACCGATGAACTGCTATTTCTGGATCCAAACCCGGCATGTCTTGATAAGACTAGGCGAACACATCTAAGTATTCTTTCAGCAAATCTATTAACTCCTGTGTATCCTCCTCTGACAAGGTAGTGCCAATCTTAACTTCTCTATGAGCTTCTTCTGTTCCCAAGTTAATCAGCTCGGTGGGCTCTTTGTGAGGTACAATTTGCTTTTCATCTTGCTCAACTAATCTTAAGATGTCTGAAGGCAGGGCCTGATCCTCCGTGTCTTCATCGTTTAGCTCATCAGTACAGACAGGCTTCTCAAAGTCAAATCCAGGTCTGTCTGGAGTGTCTTTGCATTCATCATTATTTGGCCTGAAAATAATAATAGAAACTATATATAGAAATAATATTTAGGTAAATACTGTAAATAAAGGATGGATAGAATATGAGACTGGAATGTGGGCCTGAAATATGCATCTCATTTCATTACTCATAATAAAAGTTTAACATGACAAGTTAAGTTCAAACAGGCAAAATTATTTAATTACAAACTCGTGATTGTCTTGGTCATTGGTTCATTACATTGAACTTTCAGCCGTCGCAGCGGCGCACTCAAAAGTCTTCCAGTTGCCAAGCTCTTCTCCTGCAGCCATAGGGTAGATCCATGAACATGGCCTTGTTGCTTCCTCGGTAACTGCATTGATGGTGAGCCCTTGTCTGAGCCACTGTCATGTCCTCCTGTCCATTTACCACCACCAATTTATCTGCAGTCATGAACTTGACCTTCTGATGCAAGGAAGAAGGCACTGCCCCTGCCATGTGGATCCATGGTCTTCGTAACAAGCAAGAGTAAGAGGGATCTATATCCAACACTTGGAACATCAGCTTAAAAGGAACTGATCCTATGTCCAAGCAAATTTCTAGCTCTCCGATGACATCTCTTCTGGTTCCAACGAAAGCCCTGACTACCATGTGATTGGTGTGAATGTAATTGAGCTCTATCGGTAGAGCTTTCAAGGTGTTCAGTGGCATGATGTTCAATGTTGAGCCATTGTCAATAAGCACGCCTCCCATACCCACATTTCCGCACTTTACGGCAATATGGAGTGCCTTGATTCCCATCCTTCCTCTTTCCGGGATTTCTTCCTCCGAGAAAGTTATGAAACCTTCTGCGGCTATGTTTCCAGCCACTCGGTCTAGATCATTGACCAAGATGCTCTGTGGTACATAAGCCTGGCTCAGAACCCGTAACAGTGCGTTTCGGTGAGCCTCTGAATTCAAGAGCAAGCTTAGGATGGAGATCCTTGCTGGGATCCTATTCAAAGTGTCAACCACGCTGTACTCACTATATTTGATGATTTTCAGGAATTCTTCTGCTTCATAACTAGATATGGGCCTGGCAGCTGCCTCCTCTTTCTTCTCTTCTGATGGTTGACTCTTCTCAACTATCTCTTCTTTCCTCTCTTCTGATGATTGACCTTCCTCATTGATCTCTCAATAGGGATATTCTTTCCTTTTTCTTCAGGTGAATAAATTATTCCACTCCGGGTCATTCCCCCTACCCCGGTGATATTTGCCAAGTTTCCGCCTCTTTGGGGAACTGTGTAGCTACAATCATATTTCCAAGGCACCTGACTGTCCTTCCCATAAGGAAAGGGCTATGGTGGTATCACGACCAGGCGCGGTGCTTGTAAATGGGGTGGAAGCACCGTGGGTGGTTTAGGGATAAAAGGCTGAGCTGGCCTGGCAATGTATGGGATGAATGGTTGGGTTGTTGATGAGCTTGGGGCCAGTGGTTGACCACATCCTTCTAAGACCACATCAATGTCTCCTTCCTTCTTCTCTAGATAAAATTCGATGCGGTGCTCATTCATTAATTTCTGTACTTTCCCATTAAACTCTGGACAATGTTGAATTCCATGCGCCAAACCATGGTATGGGCACACCTCGTCATGATCCCTGTCTCCAAATTCTCCTGTCTCAATCATTCCTGCCTTTGTCAATGCCTTAAAAATTGTCCCAAAGGGGGTCACCACTTCTGATATCCTCCTCGTCAGGACTTTTTCTTTTCCCACCATAGTTACTTGAGGACGCCCCTGGTTTTGTGCCTGAGGTGCTTGGACCGCATTCCCGAAACTCAATTTCCCACTTTTAACCAGATCTTGAACTGCTAGTTTCAATCTTAGACAATCCTCTGTTGCATGCCCCTTAGTTCCGGAGTGGTAATAACAATGGGCCTTAGCATTGTACCATGCTCCGGGATTGAGCAAAGGTTTTGAGTAAGGTAGCCTTTGCAGTATATTCTGTTGGAGTACCTGAGGTAGAAGCTCTGTGTAGGTATATGGGATCGGATCAATAGGTATCTTCTCCTTTGACACTCCTCTTGGAAAATACGTTGGGGCTTTCTGAGTATTTGCCTGAGCTGAACTAGGTCTAGGATCTGCGGGCCTTGGGTTGAACGGAGCGCTGGTTGCAGAGCTAACATTTCCCGCATATGGGTAATAGTACTGGTTAGGTTGAGGTGTAGCATAATACACGTGTGATGGGTAAGTGTACCCGTAATTCTGGGTATAGCGGGGGTTATATTGCTGTCCCTGTCCTCTGGGCCTGAAGTTGGTTTGTCCCGCTTCATGTATATCTCCTTCCTTTTTCCTCTGACTCGGGTGGCCTTTTTTCTCAACTTCCTCAAATACCCCGGCTCGAAGCCCTGATTCATAAGCCTCCCATACTATAATCAATCTGGTGAAAGAATCTGTTGCCGCCTGGTACAGTTCACGGAAGTATTCTTTTGGTAGGGTCTTTAGGAGAATGTTACCTACTTCGGTATCCTTCATTTTTGGATCTACCTCCATTGCCAAATATTTGAAACATTGACCATATTCTTTAATGGTCGCACCGTGCCTCCTCTTCATACCGTGCAATGTCTCCCGAGTAGGAGCTAGCTCATCAATGTATCGATATTGAGCTATGCAGGCATCGACCATATCATTCCATGTCTTAATTTGGCTGGGGTCTAGTCTGTTATACCATTTGAAAGACGAACCAGTGAAACTCCTTTGAAAGTAGTACATGAGCATGTCATCTGTGCAGTAGGGCTGCATTTGACGCACGTAGGTATTGACATGCTCTTTTGGGGATTGAGTTCCATCAAACTTTTCGAAGTCTGGAACTTTGAATTTTGTCGGTAACACTAAATCCGTAACCAATGCCACCTTATCAACCCCCTTAAAGTATGCCTGCTTGCCACCAATCCCCTTGAACTTCTCCTCTATTCTTCCCCATAGTTTCTTAGTGGACTCTTCGATCATCTTTCTTGGGTCTTCTTCAGTTTTCATCCCTGCAAACCATGCTGGAACTTCCCCAAATTCACTCCCATGCGTTGTATTAGCTCCTTGACATAGTGGAAGGACGGTGGGTGGGGATGGCTCAAAGGTTTTTGCTGACCTATTCGGGTACACATACTGGCCCGGAGGTACAGGCAAGTTGTCCCGCTCTAATGTGGGGAATGAGAGGCTACCCGGGGAGGAATTGGCAAGTCGATTTGGCTGGATGACCGGATTGGCAAATTAACTTGAGTTGTGCTTGTAATTATCCTTGTGGATGGCATATTTTCTGTCTCTGTAGTTTGTTCCTGACCATTTGCAGTTCCCGAACTTCCAGGTGTCATGCCAGTCATTGTAGCTATTAATTCCATCATCTGGTCCATCTTAGCATTTGTCGCCTCCTCTCGGCGCCTAGCTTCCTCATCTCGCGTAGTCATTTCTTCCCTTAACCATTGAATTTCTCTTGTTTGATCTTCCATCCTCTTGGCTTGAGATCTAGTATTATACTGTTGGGTTCTCTGGTATGCTTTTCTTGGCGGAGCTATTTTTAAAACCTGGTGAGTTTGGATGTTAGTATTCCATTATTAATCCCTTTTTTACCAAGTTATTTTAAATTTTTAAAGATGTGGGGCCCCTCCACGATTTGGTAAGAACTTCCACAAGTCAAAAGCCGTGATTATTTACAATCCTGTTAATAATCAGGGTTTTTGCCTTCATGCAAATGATGCAAATGAATGTTATGATGCATGGACCTACTAGTTCATCATTTAAGAAAGAGAATTTAAACTGGGATTCATCGCTCTAATGCCATAGCTTGCTGCTTCATCATTGATTGTAAACATCCATAACATAAAACCATTGTTCCGAAAGTAGAAATTAAGGATTACAGACCATTGTCCTGAGAATTGAAATTAAGGATTACAAACCATTGTTCCATAAACAAACTTTAATTACAACTCTAAAGGGAATAATTTGCAACTAAAGATTATTACAAAGATCCAGTACTACTACTTCCCCACAAATTGCCTGAAGTAAGTGAGGGTTTCGTTGCATTTGCTGACGGTGTCTTCCAGGACATCGGCTACCGGCTGGAGGCGCTGATCAAATGGGGCTACACAGGGTAGTACATTCTTGGCCTGATCCCTGATGTCCTCTACCTGGAGCAACCCGGTCTTGATCTGATCTAGCAAGAAGGGGATCTGTTCACATCTTTGATCATGGGCCTTTTTGTGCGAGAGTCCCTGGTCCTGGAGTCTCCAATTCTCACCCCACAGTTTTGCATATTCCTCTTCCAAGCCCTTGAGTGTATCCACCACTTTTCCATATTCCTCTTGGTTTATCTTAGCTGCCCTCTTGTGAAACTCTAAAGTTGCCTCTGCCTGAGCCTTTGCTGCCTTAGCTACTTCTGTTCTGGCTTTTTCCATCCTAAGCTCCTCTTGGACCCTTCCATTTTCTTCTCTAGCCCTTTTTAAGTGGCGGTCTAAAGTCTGAACTCGATGGTCCGCTCTTACTGAACTTCCGCCTATTTCAAAGTCCAACCTCTCTCTGAGATAGCTTGTTGCTATTTGAGCAGCTTTGTTCTTTTTAGCCAAACTGATTCTCTCTTTGCATTTTGCCTTGAAGTCCCTTTTGAGCTCCTGATTTTTAGCATCAACTTTTTCCTTCAGTTTCCTCTCACCCTCGACTTCTTCTTCTGCTTCTCTGCATTTTGCGCTCATTTCGTCGGCCTTTTTCTTTAGCTTTTCTACCCTCAGCACTAGCTGTCGGTTGACCTCCGCTATCCTTTAGCCTTCAATACCATTCCTCTCCCTTTCCAATTGCATTGTCAGCTTCATAATTATATCCTTCATCTCTTCACTTACCGCGACCTCAGGATCGCTAGGGGGAGGTACTTTTATATCCTTCACCCTCTTCCGGTGCCAGTCTGGGTATTCCGGTGTCACCCTTGTAGCTCTCCCAAATTTCCTGATGAAAGTCATCTGCGTGAGTGTCTTCCAAAGTTCCTGAGCTTCCTGCTTGAAATTTTCCTCCCCATATACAATATTAATGTTGTTCAATCCATGGGTAGCAGGAATGAACTGATCACCTCCATATTGTCTTTTGACCATTATGGGAGAATAACTTGTGACACCCCACAGCCCAAACAAAGGCACCCACAGGTTGGGTCCACAACAGTAAGCCACAGAGGTTGGGTAGAACCATGGAGCCACCCACTCAACTTGGCCGGCCTTGAGAGTTCCAAGAAATTTCATCCATTGTGCTTTGGTCTTGCCCTTAGGCCATTCACTGCCAAGATATTCCCGTATGGGATTTACCTTCACCCACTGGTGGATCGGTAGTGTAAACCGAGACTCTATGCATTCGAAATATCCTTTGAACCAGATGGTAAACAACTGAGCACAACCCTGGAACCTCCCTCCCTTCAGTCGGCAGTAGTTCAAGGATCTGATGGTTTTTGCCAGGATTGCTGGGACTGGGTTATCTCCTCTCAAGATCTAATCTACTAGATGAATTACATAAGAGTCTACGTGCCCTAGTATTTTGGGCAACACTACCATCCCATATACCAACACAGCCATAATGTTCTACCCCTGAGGAGTATTTGGGTTTCCTTTGACAAAATCCATAAGGCACTGCACTGGCAGTCCGCTCGAGTAACCTTTGCTCTTCCAATACTTGTCATATACTGCTTTTTGCATACCCATGAGATCTGCCAAGGTATATATCGCAATTGATTTGTTGCCCCTCATGAAGACCTTAGAACCTGCTTCAATAGCTTTTAACCTTAACAATTGAGCATATTCCTCAATGGTTGGGACCATGTCTACTCCATTAAAGGTAAAAGAGCGGTATGAACGGTCCCAATATGGTAGCATCCCCCTAATCATGTTGTCATCCACCTTTACTTTCATAAGTTGTACCACTGCTCCATATTTTTCAGCAAATTCTGACTCAGTCATTTTCATCTTCATCCACAGCTTGTGAAGTTCAGTGTAATCATTTTGCTTCAGATCTAAATGTGTCTATCATCTTCGGTACCTCTGATTGCAAGTTTCCAACCAAATTATCCCCATTCAGCTTCTGCGCTACCTCATGCCTGTGTTGAACATGCCCTGGGTGGCTATCCCTTAGGTGTTCTGGCACGAAAGACTCTAGCTCGTCCCTCAACATTCTTCTCTATCTTAAATGATGAATGGGCCTATCATGGATGCAAATGCAAAAAAAAAAAAAAAAGGAAAAAGGGGCACACAATAATAAAGCAAGTTAGCACCATATAAGAAATAATTGTTTAATACTTAAAAGATAATAACATAAAAATACCCTTGGATATTAAAAGTATTTTCTGATTTTTGAAAACTAGAGCCTTCGGCTCTTATGGGCGGGGAGTCCATTTATTAGGGTAACTTGACTACCCTTTTCTATGATTCATAATAATAGTAACAGTATAGGAGAGAAATGTTCTTTCCGTGTACCTGGGTTTATCATCACAGGATTGGCTCTAACTAAGCTGGATGTTTAGGGTATCTATATGCCGGGTGAGGCTTTTTATGGTTCTAAAGGCTCCTAGACTGTCCTTACTGACACCGATATTTGGCTAGTAAGGCCTCCAATCCTCACCCATCATAGGCTCACTGGAAAGGATTCAGTCTGAGTGGAGGTGTTTCACTACAAACCCGCACAGTGACTATCGTCACATGAGGGCTAGCTACTTTGCCTCCTCCTAAATGGGCTAGAGCTCCGGTGTAAGCTCATGCAATGCAAGTGCAACTTATTAGTGAGTGTGTGTGAAGGAACACACAAACCTTTACCAAACATGCTTAACCCAAATTACTAAACTACCCCCAGAGAAATGAAACAGACATGAGGTTAAGCAGGACATATATATAAACCAAATGGCATTACATTCCATTCATATTGTCCAAATGGAACTGTGAAAGCTGTTTTGTATCGTTCTTCTTCTTTGATCTGGATTTGCCAAAATCCTGATTTCATATCAAATTTTGAAAAAATATTTGCATTACAAAGTTTTTTGTAGTAAATCTTTTTTATTAGGTATTGGATACCTAATCCATTTTAATGCCTGATTTAAAGGTTTATAATTGATAACTAATCTTGGTGTTCCTCTATCTATTTCTGCGTTTTTTATAACATAGAAGGCTGAACAACTCCAAGGAGAGCTACTTTTTCTTATTAATTTTTTACTGAGAAGATCTTGGATTTCTTTCTTACAAAATTCTTCCATTTCTTTATTCATTTGAATTGTTCTTGCTTTTGTAGGAATTTGTCTCTCATCAAAGTTATTTTCGTAAGGTAATGTTATTACATGTTTCTTTCTATCCCAAAATGCGTTGGGAATATCTCAACATATAGATGATTCTATTTCTTCTTTTATTTGGTTGATTCTCTTTGTAATTTCCGTTTTTTTGTAACTGTTCATTTAACTTTTGAAAACATATTTCTTCTTGTAGAAAAGAGATTTGTTTATGTTTACAATTTATTAGGTTGTTTATTTGACTATTGTGAATAGATAAGGATTTTAATAAATTAAGATTCCTTATTTTGGGTTTTTCTAAGAAAGGGAATTCAACTTTTGTATTTAAAATCTTAGAAGTAATTGAATGTTCCGTAACTTTATAGGGTTTGAGTGATGAAATGAATGGTGTTCTTAGGATAACATCTTGAGTAATATCTTTTACCATTAAAAAACATGTTTGATATTTAATTCCTTTATTACAAATTTCTACATTAGGGATTTTGTAAGTAATTTTTAATATATATATATATATACATATATATATATATATATATATATATATACATAGACATGAACGAATCTTGTTAATAAACAGGCATGACATGTATGTTCAAAACATATAGACATGAATATACAAGAAAAGGCAATTAACTCACAACCAAATAAGAAACCATAGTTAGTGTAGACACATTATTTTTGGATTGATTAGGTCTTTCTTTTAGTTAATTAATTAAGCATAAGCCTTTATCTAGCTTCAATCCATTTCTTTCTCATTTCAAATTTAGCTTCGATTCATCTCTTTCTTTTGATTCTATATACGATTCTATTCTAAAAAGTCTATTTCCCTACTTACTTGGTTTGCTTTTTGCTTCTTACTTGGTGGGCTTGTTTTCCCTTTTGGACTTCCTCTTTTAATTTGTTTTAGGCCTTGGAATTACATTTTTAAATGAAAGAAAATTTTGGACCATGAATGGCCTTTTCGTTTCCCTTTGGTCCCTTTCTTTATTGGGCCATTTTTGGGCCTAACCGTTTTGGGTTTGAGTACTTGAAAGCATTTAGAAAATAAATAAACCTTTATTTTTACAAAATATGTGTCAAACCAAAATTACATGAATTTGGCCCAAGGTGTTACATTAGAAAAATGGAATTGGCCCACTACACCAAGGCCCGTTGATGATGTACTTCAGTTTTCAAGCCTTACAAGAAAGCTGCAAATACAAAGAAAACAACAAGGTTAATGTCATCTCCAGCAAAGAGAGTAAAAGAAAAAACTGAATTGAGATTAAGGTAAAAGGTACTTATCTTTTTTGGATTTGGGGGACCAAGCTTGGATGGTCCCCCACGCCACCTCAGCACTTGTGGTACACCATCAAAGGAGACAAAGTAGAAATATTTGCAGCAGTAAAACACAAAAAAACAAAGCAAAAGGGAGGATTAGCAGACATAACCAAAACTTGCCGACCAAGTTCGATAAAACAGAAAAGTTGTCCCCAATTCTAATATGCTGAAAACAAGAGCATGATAACTAGGGTGTAGTGTCAATATAGCATCATTGGATCAAAGTACCAATTCCAAAAGGACCAGGATCAAAAGGCACAGGGGATGAGCACACAAGAAATGCAGTGAGGCAACATAACAATAGATAATTACAGTGCTAGAGTATGGCATTCACATGCCCTCCACAGCCAAACACAGACCTTAAACCAATCAAAGCAGAGGAAAATTCCAGGTCATTTTGGGAGAACAACAGAAATGCCATGTAGTTTGGACAACAAGGACAACATATACAGCACACAGGCACCAAAATAGAACCATAGGGGATACACATCATCAGGCAACACACACAAAGCAACCATCTCAGCAGACAAATGCCAACAAAGAAAAAGAAGGGAAATTTCCTAGAAACCAGTTGCACAAGCATATATATATATATATATATATATACAATAGTAGTCAAAGAACAAGACACGATTCCCAAAAAAAAAAAACCCTAGTTCCTATTTCTCTAGCAACCCAAAAAAAAAACCCCCCCAAGAGAAAACTGTAGTTTTCTTCCCTTTGAACATTCAAGTAACCAAAAACAGCAACACATAGAACGGAAGGAATAGAAAAATTCTAGATAGTTCGCATCTACCAACAACAAGAAGCCTTAAGTTTTTCCAGTGTCTAGTAGGCATAAAAAAAGAAGACAATACATTTCCTTACGATTTCTCTCAAGCCCGAGCTTCCTTTCCCCTCGGCTTCGCACCTCCAATCGCTGTCCTGAGTCCCCTATCCCTTCCAAAAGCACACAACAACAAAAATGATAGAGAATCATTAGAGTTTGGCCCGTGTTGAGTCTCTAAGATCTAGACCTCAGTTTACGATAATAGTAAAGGAAAAAGGAAGAGGAAGGGTTGGAGAACAACATACCCGGAGGTTAGGATCGTTAGGCCGCGAGATTCTTCCAATAGAAGGGTGGAGCTTGGCATCTACAAACCCAGATCTAGCGAGATCTGCTAGGATTCGTGAAGAATCGACCACAGCGCTGAAATCAGGGAAGGGAGGGGAGTCTTCTGGTGGATTTTAGCGACCATCGGAGCTCAAGCGCGGCGGAGACACCATTGAAGCGATTTCCGGTGGAAGCATAAGCGGCGGCGTGAAGTCTAGGGTTAGGTGAGTTTTCTTAATTCCTGTTTTAAGTTGGTATTTATATAGTAGATATGTTTAGGGTTTTATTTTAATTGCATGCGTTGTGATTACTTTCCATGCTATTTAGTCCCTGATTTCATTCAATTTGGTCCATCTGGAAGTAAATTGACTCACATAAAGACCAAAATTTATTTCCGCGTTCAATTAGGTCCCTATGTTGGTTCAATTGAGTCTCCCTATGTCTGATTTGTTCGAATAGGTGCCTGATTAGCTTAATTTTAGGGTGAGTCAACATCTTTTAGCCTAAATATTCAAAAAGGAATTAGCTTTGTTAAATAGAATAAGTATGTAATTATGATTAATCTGAAATTGTGAATGAAATCCCTAGAAGTTAATAATTTTTAGGAGTTATAGTTAGGAATATTTAAGAAATAATCCAAAAAGAAACTTAAGATATAATAGGTCCAATTTGGGTCTTATTGGGCCTTTAGACTTAAAATTGATCATTTGTGCCTTGATGATATTTTCTATTGGGCTTGTTATTTTAGCATATTAAATTAAGATAATTAAAAGAATTTTGGCCAAACTAATTAAGGATTAAAAAGTGTTTGAATTAATCAATGTGGAATTTAGAAATAAAATGTTTAGGAGACAATAACTTTAGGAGCCATGTTTGTAATTAGGAATATTCAAAATAATAATTTAGACCCAATTTAGACTTTATTGATCATTTGGGCTTAGATTTGATCTCTTGATCCTTTAGACTTTATGTTGGGCTTTACATAGTCCTTGGGTTTTAGCTTTTCTATGTTTGGGCTTTAATTTTCATTTTCTGATTGGGCCTTTAAATAGGTTTGGATTTTTGAGTCTTATTTTTGCTATGATTTTCTCTTTATTTACATATCTTGCTTGTTTTAGATATAACAAGTTGGGCTTTACTTCTTGTTGCTTTTGGTTATTATTAGTGTATTTTCATGATGGGGTTGTAATCCATAAGTTTTCCTGTTGGGCTTTGCACCATATGTTTGGGCTTTATTGACTTGTGTGGCCTTTAGTTGTATGTTATAGCATGGGCTTAGTTCTTTTACTTACTTATCCTTTGGGCCTTTTATCTTTTGCTTATGGGTTTTGGACTTCCAATTCAATATGGGCCTATGCTCTTAAAAATAAAATAAAATTGGACTTAGGAGATTAATTATGTTCCATATGCATCATGTTTACATCGCTTCTTTATATTATTAATTATGCCATGTCACGTGAAATTAAAAATTTGGATCCGATGATGGAACGATAATTGGGACTTAGACAATCTTTGTCGGTCTCAATTTATCCTTTCTAGGCTTGGAATTTCCGGACAGGGGTCTTAGCCAGTATGAGTGGCGGGTGCCCGGAAGGAAATCCTCATATAATTATTCGGTAAAAAAATTGCATGTAATCAAAAAGCATGCATCATTTGCATTCATGCATCTAGGGTTTAGACTTAGTAATTGCAATTAATAGTTAAAGAAAATCAAACAAAAAAAGAAATTGAAAAATAGAATAAAACTTTTTTCAAAAATTAAAAAGAGTTTGTGTTTGTGAATTGTTCTCCTTTAGTTTTCCAAGATAAAAATTCAAAAGGAAAAATTGAGCATTTCAAAATTAACAAAAAGGTTTTCAAAAATACAAAAAATTCAAAACTCAAAAATAAAAAAGAATTCAATCAGGTCAAAGTTTTTAAAATTGGGAAAGTTCCCACCAGTTTTTAAGTTTTCAAATTGGCAAAGTTCCCATTTGGTTTTCAAAGTTTTTAAATTGGGAAAGTTCCCACCAAGTTTTAGTTTTCAATTTAGGGAAAGTTCCCGTCATTTCCGGTTTTAGTGTTCAAAATGGGAAAGTTCCCATCAAAAGCATTTTTCAAATTGAGTCGTTTTAACGGTAAGTTTTAAGGAAAATCCTCTCATGAGGAGCCCAAAAAGAGAACAAACAATAAACGGGTTCACTTCCCGACATTCCTATTTCAAAATTCAAAATCTATTTTTGCTTGTTTATTAGTTTCTTTTCAAAGACTTATAAAATTTCCTAATGGCATGAAAATACTTAAGGATAGAAACAACCAATAATAGAAACCCGTGTTAAGTTTAGACTAGTCAGTGTTGTCTTTTGACAGGCGTCGTGGGGGTGCTAATCCTTCCCCACGCGTACCCGACTCCCGAACCTTAGAACTCTGGTTAGAAGACCGTTTATTAGGTTTAGTGTTGCCTTAGCCAAGCTTAGATTAATATTAAACTTAATAATCTTATAGGTGACTAATCACACCTAGGTTAAAAAAGATTAGTGGCGACTCCAAAATAGGGAACAATAGTTTCCCCTTACTTTAAGTCGTTAAACGGCAGGGTTCGGAACCCCGGACCCGCACGTTGCGACAGCTTGGCGACTCCGCTGGGGAGTGGTTAGAGAGTCAAACTGAGTGCTAATCTAGAGTTGACTAGGGTTTTAAATTGATTGTTTGCTTGCATTTGTTCTTGTTTATTCATGCTTATGTTTTGCTTTTTACAGTTATATGTTTTCATATTTCTCTATATCTATATTTTGCTTAACTTTTCTGTTTTGTTTCTCTTGGGGGGTAGTCTAGTAATTATGGGTTGGGTTTGTGGTAAAGGTTTGTATGTTCCTTCACACACTCACTAATAAATTTGCATCCGCATTGCATGAGTTTACACCGGAAACACCTCCACTCAAACTGAACCCTTTCCAATGAGCCTATAATGGGTGAGGATTTATTTAAAGGGCACCGATGTATTATAATTCATTTAAATTCAAGCATTTATTCCTTTATATATGATGCTAACTAATTTATTTTATTGTTGCCCTTTTCTTTGTCTTTTCTTTGTTGCATTTTGCATTAACGCTAGGGTTAGACCATCATTTAAGATAGGAAAAGATGATGCGGGAAGAAGACGACCTGGAATCATTTGTGCCGGAGCATCTAAGAGACAGGCACCCAACGCATGTCCAGCATAGAAACATGCTAGCACAACAGCTCTTTGGGGATAATCTGCCTGAGGGTTTCCAATCAGAGGTTCCTGATCTAATTGACATGGATGTGAAGCAAAATAATTTTGTTGAACTTTGGGAAATATGGAGAAAAATGAAGATGACTGAGCAAGAATTTGCTGAGAAATATGGGGCAGTCGTGCAGCTCATCCAAGTAAAAGTCGATTGCAATTTGATCAGAGCCATGCTGCAATACTGGACCGTTCGTATCGGTGTTTCACATTCAATGAAGTGGATATGGTCCCAACCATTCAGGAATATGCTAAGCTCCTGAGGTTCAAGGCCACTACTAAGGATACTAGAGTCTATATGAAGGGGAACAAGTTGACACCATCATCTGTCATGGCTGATTTCATGGGACTTAAGAAGGCGGCATTCGACAAGTACTGGAATAGTAAAGGGCATTCTAGTGGACTAGCCATTCAATTTCTCATGGATTTTGTACGGGATAATCTAACACTCCACAGGGGCAAGATGTCATGGCTGTGTTGGTTTATGGAATGGTTGTCTTCCCTAGGGCACTAAGCTACATCGATGAAAGCGATCAAGTCGAATGGGTCGCCCCATGGTTCCACCCAACCCCCTTGGCTTATTGTTGTGGACCCAACCCATGGGTCCCTTTGTTTGGGTTATGGGGTGTTACAAGCTATTCTCCCGTAATGGTCTGAAGGCAGTTTAAAGGTGATCAGTTTATTCCGGCCACTCATGGGTTAAATAGTGTGGATATAGAGTATGGGACAAAAGGCTCGAAAAAGAAAACATTGGAGCTTCGAGAGACACTCAAGCAGATGACCTTTGTTGGGAATTTTAGGAGGTCTACTGGAGTTACACCAGAATATCCTGATTGGCACCGTAAAAGACTGAAGGACATCCAAGTGCCCCCTCCTAGTGAGCCCAATGCAGTAGTAGGTGAAGAAATGGAGGATATCTTCAAGAGGCTAACTATTCGGTTTGAAAGGGAAAGAGAGGGTACTGAAGCCCAAAGACTAGAAAGAGTCAACCAACAATTGCTTTTAGAGAAAGAAGAGGCGGAAAGAAAAGCTAGGGAAATAGAGGCAAAGTTGAGAGAAACTGAAGAGAAAGTCAAGGACATGAGAAAGTTGAAAGAGAAAGTTGAGGCTATGAATTTGAAGCTTACAGGGGATTTTAAAAAGGAATGCAAGGAAGTAGCAAGGCTGACAAAGAGAAACAAAGCTAGTCACCTCGGAACAAGGTATTATCACGAGAGGCTAGAATTTGAAAAAGGGGAGGGTTCCATTAAAGAACAACAGGTGAAGATGTTGGGTCGTGACCTAAACAGAACCAGAAAAGAGAATGAGAAGGCCCAGAACAAACTGGATGAGGAAAAAGCAAAAGTAAGAGCAACTGAAGCATCTAAAGCCCAGATAGAAGCAACCTTGAAGTTCCACAAGAGAGCAGCGATATTGAACAAGCAAGAATTTGAGGAAGTAAAAGGGATGCTTAGAAACCTAGAGGAGCAGTATGCGAACCTCAGGGCCGAATACTACTCGCTAAAAGAGCAAGGATTCTCCCAACAAAGGGCTTGTCAAGAAAGGTGTGATCAGATTCGTTTCTTGCTGGAACAGATCCAGGTTGGGCTGAGCAGATAAAAGACATCAGGGATCAAGCTAGAAATGTATTGCCTAGTGTAGCACCCTTTGACAAGCGCCTCCAACCAGTATCTGCTTTCTTGGAAGGGACCCTCGACAAATGCAATGAAGCCCTTGCCTACTTCCAGCAGTTTGTGGGGAAACACTGAAGCCCTTGTAATAGAGTAGTTACTTTCAAGTAGTTAATGCTATTTGTGAATAATTAAAGGCTTGTAACTAAAGTACTTTTAGTTTATATTCCAATTCAAACAATGGCCTGTAATTAAGTTATGTTTCAAGTTTCAAACAGTGGTTTATGGATGCTTTAAATTAATGAAGATTCTACTACTATGGTGTTAATTCCCAAATCTCTTTTTCTATCTTAAATGATGAATAGGTTCATGCATCATGACATCATGTGCATACGGACAAAGGCCCTGATTGATAATAATACTTGTGACGGCCACGGCTTTTGTCTCGTAGGGTTCCAACCAACCATTGGGAGGGGTCCCACATTTTCATTACATCATAAAAAAGTACTTAAAATAAACCAATAACAAGATAATAACAATTTTTGGCATTTAACTCAGGAAAGAATCAAGATAGCACGACTCAGAAAACAGTATCAGCAAACTCGGCTGTATAACACTAGGTCCATCATTAGAAAGATGGATGAACAAGTTGTAGAAATTCAGCGACTGAAAGAAGAGATGGCTCGCCGAGATGAACAAGCGAAGCGTTGAGAAGAAGTTATGAATGCTCAGATGGAGCAGATGAAAGGAATCTTGATGCAATTATTGAAATGGAAAAACTTAGCAGACGAAACTCAGAATATAGAGGACCTGTTTGGAAGGATGTTCCGTGAAAACCCAAGATTGACTGGAACGAGTTCAGGGTCGACAAGGGCAGCATTTGAGAATGTTAGCCCCTTTGCACCAAGTGGAATGCAAATTTTTTTTCCGCCACTATCAGGAACAACGAGCAATCAGGAATGGGCTGCTGATATAGAAAGTGTGCTGTCTATGGAGATAACCGGAAATACTGTTCAACCTGACTCACCCCCGGCCAGCCAAATCAACTCGCCAAGCCCAGTACAAGCAAATGAATCTGAAGAGATCTATGAAAAGCCTATGGAAATGAAGACGGAAGATGGGCCAAGTAAGGTAGAGTCTGCTAGTGAAATGGTGAAAGCCATAATTGAAGCAAGGCACCCAGATGACCTCACAGAGCAGAACAAACGGAACCCTGCTGACCAGAAAGAGAGTAGAGGAAACGTACATGCGAGACTTGGACGTCGAGTATCACGGCGCCATCATCGCCCACCTCGAAATTTTGGATATTCTTACCCTTATTGGCCATATGGGTATTTTGCTCTACCTCCGGCTTACTACTATCAGTATCCCGAGTATGTCCACACGGCTGGAAGGGCTCATTTTCACCCAAAGCCATCTAACCCCCGCTCAGAATCCCTGCAGCAGCCATTCCAGAAGGTTCAAACTATTAATGAGAACTCAATAGGAGAGGAAGCCCCAATTGACCCAATCCCATACACATACACTGAGCTACTGCCACAATTGCTTCAACAAGGATCGATTCAGAGGTTACCTTATTCTCCACCATTTCAGGCTCCTCGCCCAACATGGTACAACACGAAAGCTCGCTGTGATTACCATTCGGGAACAGAGGGGCACGCCACGGAAAATTGCATCAGGTTGAAGCAAGCCGAGGTTTGATCAGAAGCGGGAAGCTTAGTTTTGGTAGTTCGACTCAGGACTCACTCACTCAAAAGCAGGAGGATAATCAAGTATCGATGGTAGGAAGCGGGGAAGTCCTGAGAAGAAAGCTGCATGAGGTTGACACGCCTTTCGGTTTCATATATAAAGTCTTGACGAATGCAGAAATGCTGGAATTGAGAGAATTTGGGGATGGGGATCATGAAGAAGTCTGCCCTTATCATGGTCTAGTGCACGGAATTCGGCAATGCTCAGAGTTTAGGGAAAAGGTACAAAACTTGATGGATGAGGGTCGAGCTGAGTTTTATGGAAAAAAGGAAGAAACAGATGTCGTCCCTGAGCAAGAGTGCCCACCTGTAGACCCAAACACGCCTATGGTTCAGTCGGTGCCTCTGATGCCTTACATAACAGAACCGTTCCGACTCTTCATCTCTGGGGCAGCAGCGGTGGCACCTTCCCTTTTATTGTTACCTGCCTTGATGGTGGTACCGCCACAGTCTTTTCCTCATATGCTAGGAGGGATTCACATAAATAACAGGTCAGCATTGAATATCATGACCTTAAGTACTTTGAGGGATTTCCCAGTAAAACCCGCGTTCACTCAAGTCGACCACATGATGGTCCGAACCTGCAATGGTGAGATGAGAGAAGTTATAGGAGAAGTCGAAGTTTGTTTGGAAATTGGGTCGGCCCCCTTTCGGTTGCTATTCCAAGTTATGGATATAGATGCACCTTATGCATGCTTGTTGGGTCGCCCTTGGGTTCACATGGCTGAAGAAACTTTGTTGCCTTCTAAACAAGGAGACAAGCCCGCAAGGAATCATGAGGGTACAATTCTGGCACAAACTAGTGTTGCCCCACATGAAGAAGCTGGAGAACAGTCGTACAAATGCTCATCCCGAGTTCTCGAAACAGATTTTGTTAGGAAAAAGGAAGACACATTTAATGCGATGCAGATGATGAAGAAATACGGTTGGGCTGAAGGTCAGGGCCTAGGGAAGAATGCTCAGGGTATGAAAGAAATCCTATTAGGCGATGCTCAGAGTTTGGGCTTTGGATTAGGGTTTGAGGCTACAACTGAGGATCATCAGATTCTGGCAGACAATAGAGAGATGAGCAAAGGTGAGAGGACGGGTCTACCTTTCGACAAGGAAACAAAGATGGAAATCCCTCCCTTAAGCCAGACCTTTAGATCTGTTGGATGGATAAGGCAGTCGGTAGAAGAAACAGAAATGGTTACCGAGAAGGTGTCTGAGCACATTATCTGCGCCACCATGGAGGAAGCAATAGAATCACACCCCTGGATTCATGAGCAAGCCCCAGGAGAAGAACTGGACAACTGGGAGGCTTATGATCGCGCTGTCTTAATGAAGGATTTGGAAATGTAATGAATTTGCCTTATTGGATGTTTTCAAGAACACTTAGAGTTGTCTTTAAATTCAATTAAAGATTGATCATATGCTTGTTTAAACTATTCACATGTTATACTTTTATCACAAGTAATAAAATACAATGCATATATTCAATCCATATTTTGTGTTAAATCATCTCTTTCTCCCTCTCATTCATTTTATGATCCCTCTTTTAATTCTCCCTTCAATCATATTCTCAGGCCAAATGATGATGAATGCAAAGACGCTCCAGATGAGTTTGGTTTCAATTTCGACAGGCCTGTCTGTACTAATGAGCTAGACAATGAAGACACTGAAGATCATAATTTACCCTCAGACCTTTTGAGATTAGTCGAGCAAAAGGAAAGACAGATCCTACCTCACAAAGAGTCCACAGAGTTGATAAATTTGGGGACAGAAGAGGAGCCGAGAGAAGTAAAAATAGGAATGACATTGTCGGAGGAAGACAGACAAGAACTGATAGACTTGTTAAGGGAGTTCTCAGATGTGTTCACATGGTCATATCAGGATATGCCAGGCCTCGACCCAGAAATAGCAGTCCATCAACTGCCCATCAAGATAGATAGTAGGCCAATACAACAGAAATTAAGGAGAATGAAACCAGATATGTTGCTTAAAATGAAGGAAGAGGTAGAGAAACAGTTCAACGTTGGATTCTTACAGGAAGCAAAATATCCGGAATGGCAGGCAAATATAGTCCCAGTACCCAAAAAAGATGGAACAGTAAGAATGTGTGTGGACTACAGAGATTTGAATCGAGCCAGTCCTAAAGATAATTTCTCATTGCCGCACATAGATATCTTGGTAGATAACACTGCCGGATATTCCATATTTTCTTCCATGGATGGATTCTCAAGATATAATCAGATCAAAATGGCACCGGAGGATATGGAAAAGACAGCGTTTGTCACGGCTTGGGGAGTATTTTGCTATAAGGTCATGCCATTCGGATTAAAAAACGCCAGGGCAACCTATCAGAGGATGATTGAGCTAAAAAAGACCCTATTTTTATGCCTATTTTACTATGTTTTTAGACCCATTTATGCTTAATTATATGCTATTTTATTAATATTTGTGTTTTTAGTCTTTAAGTGATGTGAAAATGAGAAATTGTTATTTTTCACTATTTTTGTAGCTATTTTGATGACTTTTTACACAGATTTGAGCAAAGCAATTTTGAGCATAGATTTGGAGATTCGAAGTTCGTGTTTGAAGACCATTGAAGATTTTCCTAAATCCATGAGTAGCTAAATTCTCAATACTTCTGATCCTTTGGTGAATTCAATCAATTAAATATGGTGAGATTTCTGTTCTTATAATTTGGTATTTTATTCTTGATAGATAGCATGTTAAACTCTGTTTTAATTCTACAATCTTGATCTTTATTGATTTATGTGGCCACTAAAGAGGTAATTTGAGAGATTGTTGGCTAGATCAAACAACAAGGTTGACGCATGAGTTTGATTGTGTGTAGCAAGTTAGCCGCGCTTGACGACGGGTTAATTGGGTTTGCATGCCAGTGATCAGATTTATCTGGTTGTTGTATGGTTTTATTTATTAAGCATGTGTGAAAGAACTAATAAAAGTTGATCTTAACGCTTTGAATCCTAGCAAATCTTTAAGGCTTGACGGCTAATTGATTAGTTAGGAGGAAAAAGGTGTAATTTAAGGCTTGACTGCTGATCTTATCTAAATAGCATGTTAGGGTTTTCCCTAGGCCAGTTATCATCTTGAATTTAATATTGAATTTATCTTTTAAATCAAGGACCCATAATTAATTTGATTGTTTTCTACCATTGGTGAAGAAGTATATCCTTAATTATTGTTTTCTTTCTTATCTGCTATAGACTTAGATTTAATTTACTCTGCTTTGTTTTCTAGTTTAATTGTTTTCTGTTTAATTGCTTTCTGTCAATCTCTGTTTTCTGTGTTGTTTTTGAGAGATTTTAAGGACTAAATTTTCGGTTAAAATCTATCACCCTTCTCTGTGGGATCGACCCCTACTTGCCCTATCTACTTAGTTAGGAGTTTGTTGGGATTTTATTTTTATGATTGTTGACGACCGATCATAAATTTTGGCGCCGTTGCCGGGGAAGGGAACTTTTTCTGGTTTTTGCCAGGGGAAGGAAAAATAGACTCATCTGAAGACGAATCCTGGGAATTTTCTCTTTGTGTTTGCGTTTCTGCGTTTTTAATCTAAAAAAAAAATTTGCGTTTTTTATTTTTGTGTTTGCGTCTTTTTGAAAAAAAAAATATTTGTTTTGTGTTTTGCGTCGAAAAAAAGAAAAAAAAAGTTTTCTTGCGTTTTTAATTTATTAGTTTTGCGTTTTTAGAAAAAAAAAATTTTCTTGTTCTTGCTTTTTTAGAAAAAAATAATATTTCTTTATTTTCTGTCTTTAATTTAATTTTTGTTTAAGAGATTTTACTACTAACAAATTTTCTTTTGAGTTTTTGAGTTTTTCTAGGAAGCTGCATGCCAAAGACAAGAAGTAGTGGCAAAGAAGATTTTGAATTTGATCCAGAGCCAGAAAGAACACTATTTTCGCTAAGGAAGGAGAAATCAAATCGACAACAAGAAGAGGAGCCATCCAATTCGAGTTCTCAATCAAGTGCTCCTAGATCTGCTGCTTCAACATCGTCACAAGACATGGCAAACGAAGAACCTAAAACCCTGAGAGAGCTGTCTGCACCAAACGTCAATGCACAACGCTTAGCAATTCGATACCCGGACACGACTGCAAATTTTGAGATTAAATCTGGATTTATTCAGATTTTACCCAAATTTCACGGTCTGTCTGGAGAAGATCCTCACCGACATCTTACCGATTTCCAGATTGCCTGCACATCAACAAATATTCAAGGTATTACTGAAGACCAATTCAAGCTAAGAACCTTTCCGTTCACTCTTGTGGATCGTGCAAAAGATTGGTTGTACCTCTTACCAACCGGTTCAATCACATCTTGGACGAGCCTTAAGAAGTTGTTCTTGGAAAAGTACTTTCCTGCTTATAAAGTATCCGGTATAAGGAAGGAGATTTGCGGAATTAAGCAACACCATGAAGAAACAATGCACGAATATTGGGAACGTTTCAAGACACTATGTGCGAGCTGCCCCAATCATCAAATCATTGAACAGTTGCTGATCCAATACTCCTACGAAGGATTACTACCGTTTGACAGATCTTCCATAGATTCTGCAAGTGGAGGTGCTTTCATAGACAAAACTCCCACCGACGCTTGGACTTTAGTGGAGAACATGGCTGCCAACACTCAACAATTCGGATCTCGAGAAGACTATTCAAGACAAGGCGATACAAGAAGAATCAATGAAGTCTCTACCCATTCCACCTCACTGGAGCAACAAATTCAAGAAACAAATCAGCAAGTCGCTGCACTCACTGATTTATTCAATGCGAATTTTTCAAGTGTGCCTAAGATTTGTCGTATTTGTAAACAAGGACACTACACTGATAAGTGCCCTTCTTTGG
>AWUE01010731.1:0-12036 GCA_001974825.2 Corchorus olitorius | reverse complement strand
CATCTCCCTTCTAAGCTATATAGATTCGTCAGAAAGCATCCCTTTATATAGATAGACAAGACATGAAGTACATCGAACAATTAACCAAGCTAGTAACTATAACATACCATCCTAGATCTATGTGAAGTCGTGGCCCATAGAAAGATAAATATGAGATAGCAGTGAACCATATAACTCCATAGTTTGTTATATAATCAAGACAAATGAGATTCTCAGATAATCATACGCAGCAGAAAGGTTATAATACAATTATCTTTACCACTTGAATCAGATCTAATCAATTATACTCATCATAAAGTATATTGCATAATTAACAGATAGAATTCAGCATTAGCTTATCAAACAATCATATGAGTGGCGCGCAACACACATAAAACCATAAAATAAACATGAGATGAATCATAGAGAATCATATTTAAATGTATCATGCATAAATAACTTCTAAAGGACGAGAAGAAGTAATTGAAGATTTAAAAAATGGAAGTTTGTGCATTTTATTAACTGAGCATGAATTACACAAACAATTAGACTGTTTATCAGAACAAGGAAGTGACAAGGAATTAAACAAAAAAAACTCTGAATTTTTGTTGACGGATATCTTAGCCTCTGGTGCCAGATATTTGAAGTAGTCTTGGTTCCTACAAATGCAAGAGCATTGTTTGAAATAACTGGCTTTGCTGACTGAAGTTCATAAACCCCATCTCTACTCTGGCCTTTTGCCAGTGCCTATCTCGAAAGCAGATCCTTTGCAAGATAGTGACATGGAAAAAATTCAACAAAAGCGCTATTAGTTTTGCAAAATTTATTAATAGAAATCAAATTTCTACTAGCTTTCGGAACACATAGCACATCATTTAGTTTTAAAGGATGAAAATTTTGCCAAAGGTAGTGAAGTAGAACTAGTTTGAGAGATGTTAAGGCCAGTACCATCACCAATCACAAGTTCATCAGGTCCAGCATACTTGTTATGAGTGTCTAAGTTGCGCAAGTTTGAGGTCACATGTTGTGAGGCCCCTGTGTCTAGGAGCTAGTTTGTTGAAGGCTTAGAAGCTGATGATGTGGCCACATGAACCGATGGTTGGCCATTCTTTTTGGCTTAAGTTCATAGCAACTTTTGGCTGAGTGCCCTGGTTTGTCACAAATCTGGCAAACTATTCTCTAGTTTGAGAAGTTTAATCATTTCACTAGATTGACATAACTACTGTTAGTACGATTGTGAGAGAAATCTTTTGCACTTGCCTGTTATTTGGATATCTCTGACCAACAAATGCACTGCGTATTGCAGCTTCAATAGAGTTTTGCTTTTGAACAACACCTTCATATTCAATCATTTTGTCCAGCAACTCTTCAAACGATATTTGACTCTCACGAGCCCTGATAGCAGCAACAATCTCTTTGAATTTAGGTCCATTCCATTCAAAACATGGACCACCAAGTCATCTGCAGTGTGCCTGATGTGCTGAAAGTAGTTTTGCACATTCCTTGAACCTTTAGGTTAAAGAAGCTTCTCTCGCAACTGCGTCATACGAGATCTTGATCTATTCGCATACATTGTCTGGATCTTGTCCCGCAAGCACTCTTGGATGAAGTGCAAGACGCAAAGAAGGGGACAACCGTCTCGGTAGCTGAGGCTATAACGCCATGAAGCAACAACTGGTTTTGCTGAATCTAGTGATCATATGCTGGATTTGGGTTTGTAATAACAGGATTATCAGAAGAAGGTAAGTGAGAGGGTGGACAAGGCTTTGATCTATCAATAAAGCATGTGAGTCTATGACCAGTTAACAAGGATGTGAATTGTGCTCGCCAAGAGGGAAAGGTTTGGGGGCTGAGCTTGATAGGAATTGAGCCGCTGCATTCATAGTGATAAGGGAGGGAAGACCATTTGCTTGATTAATAGTCTGACTGTTTGTGTCGAGGATAGTGGGGATGGTGGATGAGGATTCAGAAGATTGAGTCGACATTGATAGGGAAGAGGAAGGAAAGATAGAGAGAAAAAAAAAATTCAGTAATTTTTGTTGGCTCTTGATACCATAAAGAGTAACAAATTTTGAGAAATGATTTTGGTAACTGGAAGCTTGATGTCATTATGTAACTGTATGGTATTTATAATACAAGTATAGGTTAGGATAAAGATAAGGCTATGTATTCAAAATACAAGACTTAGCTAACTATACAAGCCAGAATATAATCTTATTTGGATTTGGTTCACACGGTTATATTTTTGCATCAATTAATTAACATTATAGATGATTATTAATTAAACTTGAGGGAGGATCCAATTACACAGAGGGTAAAACAACAACTATTCACTTTTTTCCCTCCCTTAGATCCACTTAAACTGACGGCTAAGATTAAAACTTTTTTTTTTCCAAATAACTCTCTCTTCTCTAACCTTTTTTCTCACGCACTCTTCTTACTGTCCTCTATCGCGCCAAAGCTTAAGTTTTCTCCTCTCTCATCGTGCCACAAATTTCTTCCTGTCATAGAGGATTCATAGTTTTTATCCTTTTCTCATTCGAATAATCATATCTTTTATCTTTATTTGTTTAAGCATAATTACTGTTTTCTTCTTCTTTTTTGTGATTCCAAGGATTGAATCAAATTCGAAGACTAAACTTTTATGCTTAAAAAATTAAATTAATTAGTTTTAAATTTTTACCCTAAAAAAATCAGTTTTAATTTACCTTTTTCGATTTAAGCTTTAAACTAAAGTTTTTTGCCATTCTTTTATAATCATTGGTGAATTATTAGACAAATAATATGATTAAAAATCCCCTAAACAAATTGATAACTACTTGAATCTGAATATGAAGGAAATTTGTTATAATCAATAAACTTTGGATTTGTTTCAAGCGGGCAAGAAGAGTTACTTTTTTTTTTTGCCAGAAAAAAAAAGGAAAAATTGTTCTGATATTTTTTTTGGTGAAAGTTTGTTCTGATATTAAACTTTGAATTGGTTTGGTTCAAGAAGGTGGTGAAGAAGAGAAGCACGATGGAGAAGAATTGAAGTTGAGCGAATAAAATAACCGCGTGAATAAAAAGATTGGGGAAGAGATTAAGTGAAAATTATCTAATCATGACCATATATTTGAGTGGATCTAAGGGTGGGAAAAAAGTGTAAAACTGTTGTTTTACACCTTGTGTAATTGGATCCTCCCTCATTAAACTTTCATAATTTTCATGAATTTTAATAAACTCAATCAAAACTTACACAAAAATCGGATCTTTTGAAATTGTAGTTAGAAAATGTTCCAACACAATTTATGTCAAACACCATGAATATGATCTACACTTCTAAGATTCAAAAAAAAAGAAAAAAGGAAAGAACTAATAATAGCAAGTGGATGAGGCCACTTTCACCATAAAAGGAAAGTAGACGAGGCCACAAATTTCTCCACATTTGATTGAAAAATTGATTGGTTCTAGTTTCCCCAAGCACTGTATATATAGATTTTTCTCAAATAAGGAAAATAGAGGAGAAAAAAAGGAATTCATAATCCATAAACAGAAAGGAAAAGGAAACACAAATGGGTTTACAATTAAATGTTGTAGTTCTATCCTTGTTACTTTTGTTCACTTCAACCACCAAAGCTGAAGTTTTCGATATCGTTGCCAAGTATCAAGCAAAGGCTGACGGAAAGACGGATATTAGTACGGTTAAGCAACTTGTTAATTGTTTAATTAATGGTGAATATAAGATATAGAAGTTTTTGTGGAAATTTGCTTTTAGTTATGTTCTTTTTTTGGCATTGCAGCCCTTGCTTAATGCTTGGAAAGAGGCTTGTGCTTCGGAAACTGCAAGCCAAGTGGTGATTCCTAAAGGGTCATACTTCTTAACCGTAGCACAATTGAGTGGTCCATGCAAGGCTCCGATCGAGTTCAAGCTTCAGGGCACCGTCATGGCTCCGGCTGATCCTCACTTTTTTAAGGATCCTAATTGGGTTGTCTTCAACAACATTGACCATTTCACATTGTCTGGAGGTGGAACTTTTGATGGCCAAGGAACAACAACTTGGGCAAAGAACGACTGCGCTAAGAACAAATATTGCAAATCACTTCCAATTGTAAGCTTTCCTACCGTATTTGTGTTACAAATTACCAAGTTTTGTTTTTGTTTGTTTTGGTTTTGGATATTATATATTAACTCTAAATTGAAACAGAATTTAAGGTTTAATTTCGTCACCAACGCCATGATACGAGACATAACTACTAAGGACAGCAAACAATTCAACGTTAATGTTCTAGGATGCAAGAATGTTACTTTCGAACATTTCACCGTCTCTAACCCCGAGGACAGCATCAACACCGACGGAATCCACCTGGGACGATCTGACGGTGTCTACATTCAGTATTCAGACATTAAAACCGGTGATGATTGTATTTCTGTGGGAGATGGTATGAAGAATTTGCACGTCAATGGTGTCAGCTGCGGACCAGGCCATGGTATCAGTGTGGGAAGTCTTGGAAAGTTCCAAGGCGAAGAGCCCGTCGAAGGAATTTTCATCAAGAACTGCACAATTACCGGTACCCAAAATGGTGTCAGAATCAAGAGTTGGCCTGCCTCTTACCCTGGTACCGCATCCGATATGCATTTCGAAGATATTAAAATGGATAATGTGGGAAACCCTATCCTCATCGATCAAGAATATTGCCCATGGAATCTATGCAATTTGAAGGTACGTAAAAATTAACCCATCAAACTATACTCAAATTCCTAGTGAAAAAAGATTGTAATTAAACCATAATTAATGTCTTATCTTTGTTTATTTGCAGATGCCATCCAAAATTAAACTCAGCAAAATTAGCTTCAAGAACATTAAGGGCACTTGTTCTACAAAAGAAGCTGTGAAGCTTGTTTGCAGTAGCAGTCATCCATGCGACAATGTGGAACTTGCCAATATTGACCTTACCTACAAAGGACCTGATGGACCTGCAACATCTCGTTGTACCAATGTGAAACCCCTACTTAGTGGCACAATCAACCCCAAGGCATGTACCGCCGCACCTGCCCCAACGGCTCATTAATCTCTTTCGATCGGATCACCCTACATATATGTTAATTACTAGAGTAATTAACATGAAATTTTGCTTGTAATTTTTTAAATGGAGAGACATTATATCTCTCTTGGCCATGGGTTTATTAGTACATCCGTGTACCAATTTTGAATTTTTTTTGGTTTAGTTAATTAGGGTATCCCATGTCTTTTTTATCTGAGATTGATCCCTCTCACATATCTTGATATAAATAGCTTTCATGGACTTTTCGTTTCTTCCTTTTGGGCTTATAGAGTAGAAATTGCAAGGGATAAGTGACCAAATCTTAAATTGAATATTTGATTTGTAAAGTTTGTTACATCACATAGTTTGTTACAGTAGATAGCTCTATGTATTTGATTTATACACAAACTCATGTATTGTTTAATACCCTGTAACCAATTAATGAAAATAGGTTTTTCCTTGCGTTTTCCATATTAAGCTTCGAACCAATTATCTTGTTTAATACACTAGATAGCTTGATTTGTTATTTGCACTGATACCGCACCACCCAAAGAAGTGACCAAAGATGGCAAAACTGTTCCAAACCCTAACTACACCTTTTGGCTACGGCAGGACAAACTAATTCTTCATGGCATAATTGCCTCCACATCAGAATCAGTGCTACCATACATAGCCTCTTCCCAAACCTCTTATCATGCCTGGCAAAAGTTGCTCAAATTGTAAGCAAACAAAACTCGATCCAGAATCATGAATCTCAAGAGTTCTCTTACCTCCATTAAAAGGAATAACCAGCCTGTGCCAAAAGTTTCTTCAAAAAATGAAACATATTGTCGATGAATTATATCTTACTAGCACCGTGGTTGAAGAGGATGATCACATCCTTTATATTTTGAATTGCCTTGGGCTTGAGTTCAGAGAAATTTCAACTACAATTTGGGCTCGTGAAACACCAATTTCTTTGAGGAGATCCACGACAAACTTGTTTCCTTCAAACTTCTTCTCACAGGAAGCTGAAAATCTTGCCATACAGGTACCCACTGCTAATATAGCAAAACATGGGCTTTCTCCAAATTTTTCTAACAATTACCGCAGAGGCAAGTGTTTTGGTTCCAATGATAAAAACAGACTCACTTGCCAAACAATGCCGCAAAGGTAAATCCATTTTCACTTCACGTCCTGCTGCAACTGCAAATCATGCTAACGCTTTGCAATCTGGAAAACGCGGTGTATGGACTCTGGTGCTTCACATCACGTTACCGTAGATCTTAAGAATCTTGCCATCTCTGCAGAGTGTGATGGTACTAATGTAATTCAGATAGGTGATGGAACAAATTTGTCCATAACTTATACAGGTGATACTGAGATTACCTCTTCTGATCATTCATTCAAACTACGGGAAGTATTATGTGTGCCTAAAATTGCTCAAAATCTCATTTCTGTTTCAAAATTTTGCAAAGCAAACAATGTCTCTGTTGAATTCGATGCTAACAAATTTTTGGTTAATGATTTGCAGACTCGAGCAGTGTTGTCGCGGGTGTTGAACGTGGATGATGTCTATTAACTTTCTTCTGATTTCCAGCCAATAAATCCTGTTGTTTTGTCTTTTGTTCGTGTTTTGATCGGTTGTCAGCAAATCATAAAAATAATCAACACAAAATCCTCACTAAGTAGTTAGGACAAGTAGGGGTCGAATCCACAGAGAAAGGTGAAGCATATATCAAAGATAAAACCTTTCTAAGATCACCTAAAAGTAAAGTGGATTAAGAGTATCAATTTATAAAGAAAACAATTAATCTAAAAATAAAGCTAAACTAAACTAAACTAAAACTAAGAAAAGTACTTAAGAAAACAATAATTAAAAGTATACTTCTTCTCCAATAGTAGAAATCAATCAATTTAACTATGGATTATTGATTTAAAAGATGAATTTGATATTCTAATTATAAAGCACAAGAAAGATCAATTTTACCCCAATCATACCTAAAATCAAAAGATTTAAGCATCATGTAAAACATCAACAAACTTACCCTAATAACTCTCAATTAAACAATTGGTTTAGAGATAAATCCCTAACATGTATATTAGATAAAATTACATTGGTCCAGCTTAAATTATCCATTTTATTCAAAACAATTAATTACCTTGGTCTAGCTTAAAAATTGTTAAGAACAAAGCATTAAGAAGAATTATTCACACATGCATATCAAGTATAACCAAACCTATTCTTTCCTAGCTTGGTCCGCTTAGTTCTAAATAGGGTTAATTAATCCCATTGAACCCATTGGTCCTGGCGTCCAATTTGTTACTAATTAATCAAAGTTAAATTGGTCCTTTTAAGCTTGATTTAACAATAGATCTATCCAATTATATCAATAGTGGCCACATAAATCAATAATCATCAAGATAATAAAATAAAACAAAGATTAATAAACATATTTAACCAAGAACAAATATCAAAATATAAGCACACAAATCTCACCATAATTAATTGATTGAATTCACCAAAGAAAAAGAAGTATTAAAGAATTAGCTACCCATGAATTTGGAAAGATCCATGAGAAACTTAGAAAACTTACAAACTTAAGGAACAAAATCCTCCCCTGTAGCAGTCTAGGGATGCCGACAACCCCTCTCTAAAGAGAGGTGTCGACCCCCTCTTCTACAACTAGAGAAAACTAAAGAAAAATAATAGATGAAGAGAAAAAAATGTGTTTTAGGGTTCTACATAAGATTGGTATTTATAGTGGACTAATAAGACTCCTAGAAGACTTAGAAATTAACCTAAACAAGTCCTAGGTTGGTTTAGGCTCTTAACTTGGTCTCCAAGTCGGCTTAGAGGTCTTCCTTGGGTTGAATTTAAGCAAAAATCGGACTTAGGCCAAAACTCGAATTGTGCAGAAACTTCAAGGACATTTTCGACATCGAAGATGGCAGAACTGGGCTTCGAGCAAAACAACAAAGTTGTAGATCTCAAAGTTCTCTTTCTAACGCATTTTGAATCAACTCATTTGGAAGTTTGGATCAAAATTTATGGTCGTTTTACTAAGACTGCACAGAATCCTAATCCAACTAGGACTAGGGTTGTGGGATTAGGGTATTTGGCAAGGGCTTGTGCGGCATATGGTAATCCAATCCAACTGTGTAATCCTCTTTTAATGATCTTCATGACCTCAAAATTGACTCCAAAAGGTCTTCAATCACGAACTTCGAATCTCCATTTTTTCACTTAAAAATGCTAAGTCCATATTTGTCTAAAAAGTCATCAAATTAGCTCCAAAAGTAGTGAAAAACAACAAGTTTTCACTTTTCTTCTCTTCAAGACCTAAAAACACAAATACTAACAAAATAAGACATATTAGAGCATAAATTCACCAAGAAACATAAGAAAATGACTCTAAAAATAGGGTTAATTTTGGTCTGATCATGTTTCCACCTAAGACTAGCACAACCGCCTAAGTCATCCTGCCAAGCTCATATTTATTAGAGTCATCAATGATTTTTCCCTGCCACATTTGTCCAAAGATTTTCATTGTTGTAATTCCTGCCACTGCAATAAAAGTCACAAGTAGTTTTTTGGAGTATCATCTTTAACTAGTTCCAAGCCTTTAGAACTTGTCTATAAAGATATTTGGGGTCCAGCACCTACTACATCATTTGATGGCCACAAATATTATGTAATCTTTGTCGATCACTATTCAAAGTACATTTGGTTGTTTCCATTAACGAAAAGGTTAAATCTTTCTCTGTTGTTTCCTAAGTTTAAAGTCGTGGTTGAAAAATTCTTTGACACATCTCTTATTACATTATATTCTGATTGCGGCGGAGAGTATGAGAAGCTGAAACAATTTCTTGGACCACATGTTATTTCCCACCTACAAACACCTGCCCACACTTCCGAGCATAATAGTTTCACTGAAAGACATCATCGCTACGTTGTTGAAACTGGATTAACTCTCTTACACCAAGCTTCACTTCCTCTCCAATTTTGGAGCTATGCCTTCCAAACCGTTGCATACCTTATTAACCACATGCCAACTCCCACATTCAATTTTCACTCACTGTTCCAAATTCTTTTCAAGAAATATCCTAATTACCACAATCTACATGTTTTTGGGTATCTCTGTTATCCATGTCTCCGTCCTTTCAACAAAAATAAATTCCAGCCTAGTTCCAAACCATGTGTCTTCCTAGGATATTCCAACAACCAAAGTGCCTTTCTATGTCTAGACTTGTCTTCTAGAGTCTTTTCATGTCTAATTTGTTGAAAATCAGTTTCCATAACCACAAAAATCACTGTAGTCATCTTCAGATCTTGAGTCCACTGCCACTTCTTGTCTATCGAGTCTAAGTCTAGTTGTCTTAGATAAACACTCTTTTGTTGAGTTTCCTCAGCCATCCACTTCAATTCCTGCACCAACACATGCTGCAAATTCGGGTTATAACTATGATTTAAATCCAGCTCCACTACAAGATGTACAGGAAGATGTTCCACCATCACAGGATTTACAAACTAATGTTCCTCTACCGCAGGATGTCCACATAGATATTCTACTGCCGCAGGATGTACAGACTATTGTTCTAAGCCAACCTCTATAGCGATCCTCAGATTTGGTTATTCGGTCGAATACCAATACTCACTCCATGGTAACTCGGTCAAAGAACAACATCAACAGGCCCAATCCAAAATTTTTCTTGGCTACAAAACATCATGTCTCTATGACAGGCCCTTGTGTTTTTCACAGGCAGTAAAGGACCCGAATTGGAGATCTACCATGTCCGATGAGATTAATACACTTATAAGAAACGGTACATGGCAGCTTGTTCCTCCTTCTCCCACACAAAAACTTGTCGGGTGTAAGTGGGTATATCGAATCAAGCGAAATCCAAACAACACTATCTCCAAATACAAAGCGAGATTGGTTTCCAAGGGGTTTCATCAAAGGCTGGGTATAGATTTCGCTGAGACTTTCAGCCCAGTGGTAAAACCAACCACCATTCAACTTGTCCTTTTTGTTGCAATTCAGTTTAATTGCCAGATGATTCAACTTGATATCAACAATGCGTTTCTTCATGGAATTCTGTCAGAGAATGTCTTTATGAAGCAACCCCCATGCTACATTGATTCTACACATCTGAGTATGTTTGCAAACTTCAGAAGGCTATATGTGGCCTAAAACTGGCACCAAGAGCATGGTATAATGCTCTAAGTTCGTCTTGCATAAAGTCTAATTTTCAACAATCAAGGTCAGATTCTTCTTTATTTGTCTACACTACTAAGGATATCATTGCTTATTTCCTTGTTTATGTTGACGATATCATCTTAACTGGCAATTCTAAGTCTTTTCTACAAGACTTTGTTGGCTCACTATCGAAAGAATTTTCACTCAAAGATCCGACACTGATCGAGGCAAAAATAACCCTATTTTTAGTCATTTTCTTATGTTTTTGGATCAATTTATACTCTAATATATCTTATTTTGTTAATATTTGTGTTTTTGAGTCTTTAAGAGATGTAAAAGTGGAAACTTACTAATTTTCACTAGTTTTGGAGCTATTTTGATGACTTTTTACACAGATATGAGCTAAGTAATTTTGAGTGAAGATTTGGAGATTCGAAATTCGTGATTGAAGATTTATTGAAGATAATTTGAAGAATTGAAGATCATTGAAGAATAATCTCAAGGAGCAAGAATTGAAGATAGAGCTTAAATCGCGAAGGATTGAAGACAAGCTAAGGAGAAGCCTTGAAGACATGGACTTTTTGGATATTTTATATGGGTTAATACTCAGCCTATATAAGGCCATAATTGGAGTTAAAAACCCAATTGGTGCCGCACAAACCCTTCAAAATATCCAATTCCCGCATGCTAGTCCTAATTGAATTAGGATTCAGCGCAGTCTTGGTAAAAAGGCCATAACTTTCTGCTCAGACCTTCAAATGAAGCCCATGAGTAGGCGTTGGAAAGCTAACTTTTGAGATCTACAACTTTGCTTGGAAACCCAAAGCCCAGTTCTGCCATCTTAAAGCCCGAATTTGCTGTCGAAGCCTCTGCACGATTCCAGAATTTTTCAGGATCCGATTTTAACCTATAATTTCGGTCTAGGAAGACTTTTAAGCCAACTTGGAGACCAAGTTAGAGTCTAAACCGTCCTAGAGTCCTATTATAGTTATAATTGGAGTCTTAGGAGTTATTTTCCACTATAAATAGCCATCTTAGGTCTAGGTTTTTATGTATTATTATTATTTTTTCTCATTAGAAAATATTGTAGAATTGTTGAAGACTAGAAGAAAGCTTTGGAGCCGCCGCCCCCCTTCTTCTTCCAATCCTTAGATAAGTTTTCTTCTTATTCTTTGGATGCTCACTCAATTTATGAGTGAGTAAATCCTTGTCTTTTCTCCAATGTAGAATTTAATTGATCTCTTGACTTATATCATGGTGAGATTTTGCACTTATATATGAAAATTGTTTTGGGTATTTCTTATATCACTGTATGAATTCTATGTTGCTTGTTTTGATGGATTGGAGTCGACACTATCTTGATAAATTGAGTTGCATTAGCTAGATTAGATCTTGAAGGACCAATTCAGATCTAATTATATGTAGCAATTAAAAGAGAATGACCAATTCCTTCCAAGGGATTTAAGAATCAATGGGTAATTTATTGCTTGTTGTGCTTGTTCATAAATTACTAGTTCTTAATGCTTTGTTCTTATCAATTTTGAGACTGGACCAAGGTAATTAATTGTTAAGAATAAAAGAGATAATTTAAGCTGGACCAAGGTAATTTTATCTAATTAAGGTAATTTACGATTTAATTCCAAACAAGCTATCCATTGTTTTCATAATTTTTAGATATCAATGATTCATGTTACTTTTGTCAAGAGGGATATTAAATTCTATGTTGGAGGGTTTTTCTTAATTATTTTCTCAATTTATTCACTGCTTCCTGATTGATTGTTTTCTTTAATTTTCTTGATTGCTTCCTTAGTTAATATTAATTTTTAGTTTGTTTGATTGTTTTTAGAAAAAGATT
>AWUE01010716.1:0-32990 GCA_001974825.2 Corchorus olitorius | reverse complement strand
CTATCCTTGAATTTGTTGAGAATGCTTTGAATTGGTATAATCAATTGGTGCAATCAAGGAGAAGAAATTTGGAGAGGCCTATAGATACTTGGGCGGAATTGAAGAGTGTCATGAGAAAGAGATTTGTGCCAAGCTACTACATCAATTCCCTTTACCAAAGTTTGCAAACCTTGAGGCAAGGATCGAGGAGTGTTGATGAGTACTACTCAGAGATGATGTTGTTGATGTCTAGGGTAGAAATTGAGGAACCATCACAAGCCACAATGGCTAGGTTTCTTGCGGGGTTGAATAGAGAGATTCATGATATTGTGGAGATGCAACAATATTATGATGTTGAAGACTTGTTACAACAAGCCCTGAAGGCCGAGGGGCAAGTTAAGAGGAGTGGCGCCAAGAAAGGATTTTCATCATCAAATTCATGGAAAACTCCAATCAAGAAGGATGGGAAATCTTTCAACAAGGAGAAAGAGGTTGCGCAACAAAGGGGAGTAAGTCCTAAATCCGATTCTAAACCTTCATCTAGTTCTTCCTCTAAATCTCATGTTAAGTGTTTTAAGTGTCAAGGTTATGGTCATTATGCTAAAGATTGTGTCAATAAAAAGGTGATGTAACTTAATGATCATGGTGATATAGTGAGTGAAGATGAGGAATTCAACTTGGGTTCAAGTGGTGATGGGGATGATGAGGAGCGTTTTGCGCAAGATGAAAGTGATGATGATAATGAGGGTTATGCGCTTAAGAGTTTGGTTGCTAGAAAAACTTTGAGTGCTTATGTGAAAGAAGATGTGCACAATCAAAGAGAGAACTTGTTTCATACTAGGATGTATGCGAATGGGAAGCCTAGTAGTGTGATCATTGATGGTGGAAGTTGTACAAACATAGCTAGTGTTTACTTGGTGAAGGAGTTGCAATTACCCACTACCAAACACCCAAAACCCTATAGTTTAGGTTGGTTCAATGATAGAGAGGAGATTAGGGTTAACAAACAAGTTTTAGTTTCTCTTTCTTTGGGAAGGTACAAAAGGATGTTTTGTGTGATGTTTTACCAATGCAAGCATGTCATGTACTACTTGGTCGACCATGGCAATTTGACAACAAGGTACATCATGATGGTGAGACCAATAAGTATTCTTTCATGTGTGGTAAGAAGCCCTTTACTTTAGTTCCTCTATCACCTCAAGAAGCTTTAAAAGATCAATTAAAATTGAGGGATGATTTTGCTAAACTAGAATCTGAATATAGGGCTCAAGAAAAGGCAAAGCATGCTAATTCTAGTTCTAAATTGCATGATGTTGAAAACAAGGCTGTTTTGTTTGATAAGAAAGCTAGTTCTAAGAAAGTTGTTAAAGAGTGTATGTTAGCTACTAAGAGTGAGATTAAGAATGCTTTGAATAATAATTCTGTTTTGATCTTGCTTATGCTTAAAAATACACTTGTTGCTACTAATAACTTGGATGGAGAGCTTCCAAGCAACATTGTTTCTCTCTTGAGTGATTATGCAGATATGTTTCCTGAGGAGATTCCTAGTGGTTTGCCACCAATTAGAGGGATTGAACATCAAATTGACTTCATCCCTGGGGCGCAAATTCCAAATAAGCCAGCTTATAGGACAAATCCTGATGAAACAAAGGAGTTGGAGGGCTACTTCAAAAAGGTTACGTGTGTGAGAGCCTTTCTCCATGTGCAGTTCTTGTTTTGCTTGTTCCTAAGAAGTATGGCAATTGGAGAATGTGTGTTGATTGTAGGGCAATAAACAACATAACAAGTAAGTATCATCACCCTATTCCTAGATTAGATGATATGCTTGATGATTTGCATGGTCTTGCTTATTTTCTAAGATTGATCTTAAGAGTGGGTACCATCAAATTCGTATGAAAGAGGGTGATGAATGGAAGACTGCTTTTAAAACTAAGTTAGGATTGTATGAATGGTTAGTTATGCCTTTTGGATTAACTAATGCACCTAGTACTTTCATGAGGTTAATGAATCATGTGTTAAGAGCTTATATTGGAAAGTTTGTTGTTGTTTATTTTGATGATATACTTGTGTATAGCCGCAACTTAGAGGACCATATTGAGCATTTGAGATGTGTTTTAGATGTACTTAGGGTTAAGAAGTTGTATGCTAGCCTTAAGAATTGCACCTTTCGCACAAACAAGCTTGTTTTCCTTGGTTTTGTGGTCTCTGCGCAGGGTATACAAGTTGATGAGGAAAAGATCAAAGCCATCAAAGATTGGCCAACCCCCACCAACGTTGGTCAAGTGAGATCATTCCACGGCTTAGCTGGGTTCTATATGAGGTTTGTTAAGGACTTTAGCACCTTGGCAGCACCTATTACAAGTGTGATGAAGAAGAATGCACCATTCAAGTGGGAAAAAGAACAACAGGAAGCATTTGAGATTTTAAAGGAAAAACTAACTAATGCTCCTTTGCTTGTTTTACCTAACTTTAACAATACTTTTGAGATTGAATGTGATGCATCAGGTGTAGGAATTGGCGCAGTCCTTATGCAAGGAGGGAAACCCGTGGCATACTTTAGTGAGAAGTTGAATGGGGCTGCATTGAACTATTCAACCTATGAAAAGGAGTTGAAAGTATTTGTGCATGCAATGCATGATGTACAATGCAAGAAAGTTAACCTGAAAGGCTCAAAGATGACTTGTGATTGGAAGCCTAGAGATTGGAATGGACCATCAGCAATGAATATAAAATCATTCCAAGTCTTGGAGAGGATCAACAACAATGCATACAAGCTAGATCTTCCTAGTGAAAATGGCAATGTAAGTGCTACTTTTAATGTTTCAAACTTATCCTTGTTTGATAGTGATGCAGATTTGAGGACAAATCCTTTTCAAGGGAAAGGGGATGATGCGCCAAGGGCTTATCATGGTCTTGAAGAACACAATGAAGAACATGGAGAGGATGTGCATAGGTGGCAAGGAAGCATGGACAAGCTTGAAGATGCTAAGGTTTGCGCAAAGGATGATTCAAGCACCAAAGAGTTGCCTAAAATGCCATTTGATCCATTGAAGATGCCTTTAAGTCCTATGACTAGAGCAAGAGCTAAGAAGTTCAAAGATGCAATAACAAGCCTTGTTCGAACTCATCTTGAAGACTTGAAGAGCTTTGATGATGATTGGAGCAAGCAAGCACCAATTACTTTGCTTGCTATTGATTTCAATTTTCTGCGCTAGCCCTTGCATGGGTAGGCCAAGGATACCCCATGCATGGGTTGGACAATTCAAACTTTCTGCACTAGCCCAGGCGTGGGGAGGCCAGGGTACCCCATGCATGTGTAGAAACAATTTTTTCCTATTTTGATGGGCTTTCATGTTTCCATCGATTTGGCCATTGTGGACTATATTCTATCTTAGATTAGTTTATTTTAATGTTTAGAAAACAATTGGATTGGGCCTTGTTTGACTAAGTCCAATCCTTGTTTAATTAGACTTGTTATTTCAATTTCCTAGTGGGATAAGGAGTAGGATCTTTCCTTGCTCCTTCCTTTATGTTTAGCCGCCCCATAGGGCTTAGGATTTAGGGTATTGTGCCGCCCCCTGCTACTATATAAGGGGTCCAATATCTCTTGTAAACATAAGTTGAGTTGATTAATAAAATTGAGGTTTTCACCCAAATTGATTATCTTAGCTTCTTTGTTCTAGTTTGAACAAAACTTAGGGTTCTTCTATCTCGTAGAGTCCTAGCAAATAATTAAGTTGTGATAACTTGATTGTTTGTGAATCTTGTGATCTTAAGTTAACAATTGCAGGTCTAATTGAAGACTTAAGGCCGACAAAAGAGGAGAAATAGCCTTGTGAAGGTCATCGATCTACACATCTAGAAGTTGAAGAAGTTCAAGTCGACTTTGATAGATTTTCAAGGTTAGATTTTGAATCTAAAGCAACTAGATTCGTATCAATTGGTAATCAGAGCATAGGTTGTCATCTTCAATCAGTAAATCTATTCTTCTATTTATTTATCATCAAGTTTCATCCATCAAAACTCATCCATCACAAATCTCATCTTCTTTTTCCAAAAATTGTAGAAACTTGTGAATTTTTTTCCCGATTTGAAATTTCAGATTTGGAGTCCTCATACCTTGCAGTTTAATCGAAAAATATCAAAAAAAATAAAAACAATTTTCGACCAGAATCTTGTAGAATTTATTATGGCTTCGTTTGAGCTCAGAAAGCTTTGAAATTTGAGATCTAGACTTCTTTTAGTGTGAGTCTTTCTGGGAAAAATATAAAAAAAAATCAGAAAAATTTGTGGGATTATCGATTTTTTCCAGAAACTAGGGTTCTTGGTTTGGGACTTTGGGGATTAGGGTTTGTCTTGGGCATTTGATTCAATTGATTGCATCTAACCCTAATTGATTGTTTGTTTGAAATTCTTGGGTTGCTTTTGCTGTGAATTGAGGTTTAATTGGAATAATTCCAAGTTTAAACCCTATTGAAGACAAGTGGTACTAAATTGGATCTAAGTGGTAGTAGGGTTTCTATTTGATTGAATTGATGTATTTGTGTTGCTAATTGTGTTTTGTGCAGCAAGTTTGGGAGACAAAAGGCTGTTTGGATTGTTTGTAGATCACTCTTATTTTGATTCACTCAAGTTATTGCTCTTAATTGTTTGTTCCTCAAGTAGGTCACGAAAAGAAAGGAGTACTCTAAGAATTTGCTCTTATTAGGCCTATTGAAGCTAGAAAAAGGCATAATCTTGTGAGTTCATTAAGAGAGTAGTGGATCGCCAATCCATAGGTTGAGTGCAAACACAAGAGCACAACAAAGGTAATTTACACACACTTGTGAGGAATTTTCATTATTAACTTTTCTTTGTGTGTAGGTACAATGGGAGATCAAAATCAAGCCAATGATGTGGCTACCTCGTTGCAAGCTATTATGCAACAATTAGGCACTATAACAACAAGATTGGAGGCCTTGGAGGTTCGAAATCAACAAGCTCAAAATAAACAAGAACCACCACCTCAACAAAGAGAGAATAATGCCGCACAAGGCAATGAGCAAAGGGATCAACATAAAAAACAACCTCAACAAAGGCAAGTTGTTAGGAGAATTGATCCAATGGAGCGATTGAGGCAACATAAACTTGGAGGCCAAGCCTACAATGAAAACTTGCAACCTAGGAGAGGTGAACAAAGAGATGAGCCTAAGGACGACATCAAGTACAAGATCCCAAAGTTCAATGAGAGAGGGATACCTTCAGATTACTTAGAGTAGGAGTCAAAATTAGACATGTATTTTGATTATCACCCTTTTGCCGAACCTAAGAAGGTACTGTCGAAACGTTCGGGTCCGGGGAACCCTGTCGAGACGACATTGGAAAGGAGGAGTCGCCACTAATCTTTTTAAAGGTGTGATTAGTCACCTAAAGGCCACCTAAGCTAAGTAAGGTCCAAAGCTCGGCAATGGACCCACTAAACCTAAGGTCCGATCTTACAACCTAAATCTAGGTTCGGGAGTCGATTACGCTCGGGGATGGATTAGCACCCCCGAGTCGCCCGTTAAGGGACGGTACCTCTAGTCTAACTAGACCTACTGGGTCGAAAAGAAAAGTTGATTTCTTTTAATCCTAATCTTGATTATTAAAAGGGTTATAAAAAGAAAATAAAACCATTTTTTGGAACCGATGTCGAAAATTCGAAGAATATAATCGAACACTGTCGATTAATTCTATCACGATTCTCTTTCACTGTTTGCTCTCTTGTTGATCATTTTCTCTTTGAAAAGGAAGTTTTGAAAATGCTATGACAAAATCTTTTTACCATTTTTGATTTTTCTAAAAAAACTTGACCAATTTTATTAATTTCCAAAATCTTCTTTTGGGTATCTTTATTTTCCAAAATCTTCTTTTGGGAGTTACCTTATTTTCCAAAATCTTCTTTTGGATTTACTTAAGAAAAGGTTCTTTTTTTTTTTTGAAAATGCTTACCTTGAAATCTCTTGATTTACTAATTTCTTAATTTTGTAAATCAAAAAAGAGAACATGATTTGAAAAACATTTTTTGAAAACACTTTTATTACCTCTTTTATTCTTCTTCTCTTTTTTTTTTGATCTTTTTCTATCTCTATATCAATGCGTGTATGCAAATGATGAACCCAATTATTAAAGTTAACTCGTCTAACCCGGGTTTTTGAAAGCACTTCCCGGAACATATGCTCTGAGCCCCGATGCATCCCGAGAAGAGCCGTCTCATCCTCAGAGACATTCAGTGGCCCCGAAAACTCGACCACTCACTGAATGCCCCTTCTTCGGAGGGGTTACGATTATTAACTGAATTTAAAGGTGGTATGAAATGCGAACAGATATAATCAATGGCAGATAAATATGATATGCATGCAACTAAGTTCTACTTTAGTACTACTCTACATTACTAAATTATTACAAACCAATGCCAAACCGGGCCAATTAACAAATTAACAATAAAGAGAAATAAAATCTTATGGGCCGGACTGGGCATACTGGGACTTTTCTGCACACTAAAGAAAACGATCAGTGATATTCAGGAAGCAAACAAGCTATTACCCAAAAAAATGCCATGATGGCCCAAAGTAAATCAAAGTGCGAATTCAAAAACAAGGACCAAAGCAGGAACAAATGGAATCCAAACTAAAGAGGTATGGATCATAGGATGTGCTTACACTACAATTGAATCTAGCTTAGGAAATCAATTCTTTGGACTTGAGATCTTAATTTCCAAATTAAAAGGCATTCAAAAGGGTTCACCAATTTCTTTCAAGTTATTTTCAAATTTGGAAAATTGGGCTTTTGACTCCAAGCTTTATTTTCTTCCAAAAATAAAAAATGACCCAAAGTGTCTAGCATGTCATCCTTAGGTCATCTTCGATTTAAGGAAAAACTATAGCTTTAAATCAAAACCCCAAATTTTCAAATCCAAATTAACTTAATTCAAAATTATAAAATCCATTTGAATTACCCTCAATTTCAACATCAAGATCTCAACATCAATTTGCCATGAATAAACACCATTTTGACTAAAAATTCAATCTTTAGCCTAAGTTCCAATTTCCATACCTAATTAACAAAGGAAACCATTATTTTGAACCAAGGACCGAATCTTTAAACAAATATCAACACATTAATCATCAAGCTAGCACATTCAAGACTAAATTCACCACATAACATAATTGTAACATGACTTCACAAAAATACAAAGCAAAATTGATATAAGCATATAAGAGCCCCAAATTCAAGATTATATTTTTAATCACTATTTTCTTCACTTCATCATGTTAGAACAAACAAAAATCATAACTTTAACATGGAATTAGCAACTTAAACCTTTCACATACAAAATCTATAAAGATAAACCCTTAAAGCATGAATAACAAGTACAAAACCAATCCATCCCATTTTATCACCCAAGGACTTATCTTTTTAATAAAAAGCTAAACTTAGTAAAACGACTACTTTAATCATCAAACCATTGCCATAAACCTATAGGCACATATAAATCATCCAATTAACTCAATCAGTTTCAAGAATTAACAATAATATGAAACAAACAGGCCCTTAATCGACCTAAACAACAAACAGGGGCACCCAAATTGCATCAATTGGAAAGAAACAGATGAAATTGGAAAAAAAAAAAGAAAGACCCTTACCTCAAAACGACGTCGTTTGAGAGAGGGTAAGCTTATAAGCCAAAGCCTTCTCCTTCTTCCTCGACACAAACTATTTCCCTTTGCTCGAACCCTAAACCTCTTCTTCCCTTTTTGCGGCGCCGTTACCTTCCTTCGGTCTCTCACCGCTGCTCCAAGCCTATTTTTTGTTACCCACACCCTCCAACGAATCCTCTTACCATGGTTTCTTTAAACCCTCTCAAAAAACGCCAAGATTTCCACCGAAGGATCCAACCCAAAACCTTCCTCTATCAATTCCGGCCAACACACCGACAGAAGGATTCCAAACTCCGGTACACTGACCCTTCATGCAGCTCGACCAAAACCCCTATACCAATTTCCCTTAAATCGAAAGCTACCAAAATCAAATCCCTAGATTTCAGTCTAGAAACCCTAAACTTAAATTTCGTGCGCAAAAGTTTTAAGAGAAGGAGATGCGTGTATCTTTTCGAAGTGAAAGGCTTTTCAGTTGTGTGGGGGGTTTCGATGGAGAGAAATTTTTGAAGATTGTGTGCTTGTTCTTGGTGGGGAAAAATGAAAATCTGTGTATAGTTTTTGTGTATGAGTCGAGAGGGTGGGTGTTTTGAATGGTCGATGAAGGAATGTTTTGGAGTGAGGAGCTGTGTATTGGTTCCTGGTGGGAGAAATTCTTTGTTTTTTTTTTTTTTTTTTGTGGTTGTGTTCGTTTTCTCCTTTTTTGAGTCCGATTGGGAGAGAGAGAGCTTTATGGTTTTATGTGGAGATTTTTCTAGAATCTCCTCCGAGAGAGCCAACTAATTCTCCCTTGGTTCATGAATCTCCTCCATCCTCTCTAAGTTGTTGGGAGCAGGTGAGGAGATAAGAATGAATTTGGCCAGCTGTGCAGGTGAGTCAGCATCCTCCCCTTCAATTCTTTTTCCTTGCTATTCATATTCTGTTTTTTCCTATATTGAAATGACTTTGTGCTTATCATTCCTTGTCTTTTGCATAATCTGTTAGAGGGATAGGTGCTGAGTTGGTGAGCTGGCAAAGGACAACTCACAGGTGAGTCTCTTCTCTTGTAACTGCTTTCCTTTCCCTGTTGGCTACCAAATTAAGCATGTATTGCTGTATTACTATCTGTTGACTTTGACCTTGTATGAGTCAATCTAATGTGTGTTGATGTTGATCTTTGGTGCACAATTTGCCACTGTTTTGCTTAGCTTTGGTGTTGGTAGCCTTGATAATTTGTTGCTTTGTTTGTGATGCATTTTGTTTGGCTAAATTGTTTGCTTGCTTTGTTGAAATGGATGGTGCATTGATTGAGATTGAATTGCTTGAATTATGTGTTGACTGTGAATGAATGAGTTGCACTCGTAATTAATCCCTGCTTGCTGTTGCTGCTGATTTGTTGTTTGTTCACCCTGTATTGCTTCTGCTTTAAAACCTTCTAATTTCAGCCTTGATCTATGCCACTGTTTCCCCTTGGTCTCTCTTTTCTTGCATTGTAATGTTCTGACTTGATGGCTTGTAGTCTAGTCTCCTCCATGCATTCACTTCTCTATGGCTTTGATGGGATGATGAGGTCTTGAATTTAATCTTGATCCTCTCAATCCCTAAAGCCTACAAACAAAATTTTCCCAGGCTTATTTTACATCTTCGCATGCTTGTTGTAATTCATCATGTATTCTTCACTGTTTTGCACCTGCTCCTTGTTATTTTCTTTGCCATTTTATATGATGCTTGATGATCCATGCTGATTTATGATCTCCACCTTTGCTTGTGCCATTGACTTGTTGTGTTGTGTTTTGATTTGAGCTTTTGCATTATGGCATATTCACCAACAAATGGTGCTTGTGCCTTAAATACTGGGGAAACATTTCTTCTCTGCATATGGCATGAATTGGTACTGGTTGCTGCATTTGGAGTCTAGTTTTTCTGCAGGTTGTTCAATCTCTCTCAACCAAGGGTTAAATTCCAAGGACAAGGTACCTTAGGCAAGGGACAACAAGATCTTACTGGAAAAACAAGATGTAATCGAAGATGACAATTTGGTTTCACTTGTAAAATTTGCACTTGTAAACAAAATTGCCAAATCTTCTTTTTCCTTTTTTTCTTTTGGAACAGTTGAACTTTGTAATCAATGCGACTTTGTACTTCTTATACTGTAATTTTGAACTTTAAAGATTATGAAATGAAATGGGAAAGTCCCCTATAAACTAAGTGAAGGCAAATACCTAAAAATAAATTACCTTTGGATATGGCCTAAGGGTAAATTGTCAATGCCTAACTAGGAATGATAAGTATGCCCCTGAATATATGAGGACCAATATGAATATGCTTGATAAACATGTGCCACTAAATATGACTAATAGACAAATGAACATGATCCTGTTTAACAAGAATGTACCCCTAACTATGATCAATGGACAAATAAATATGAACATGTTTAATGAGGATGAACAGAACTATGCTTGATGTGATTAATATGAAAGTAAGTATGAGCATGCTTCATGGGAAATGAATAAGATAAGTGAAACTAAATTGGACAAACTTAATAAAACAAGGGACATGAGAATGCCATTTCAAAACTAAACTTATTACTAAGAATGCCTAAGTTATTGGATTAATAAATGAAATTAAACCATAAAAAAATGCAGAAATGCCAAAGGTGCTCATTATGATTTTTTTTGGGTTTTTCTAACACCATTTAGATGACTAAGAATGAATTAGCTAATCTAAATTAAAAGTGCACTTGAAATGACCAAAATGCCCCTAGACGTGTGTCGCAACGTGCGGGTCCGGGGTCCGAACCCTGCCTTTAAAGACTTCAAATGAGGAGTCGCCACTAATCAAAATTCTAAGGTGTGACTAGTCACCTAATTGACCTAACCAGTCTAATGAGGTCCAGTGCTTGGCATGGGACCCACTAAACCTATAGGTCCGGTCTTGTCACCTGAATCTAGGTGCGGGAGTCGATTATGCCCGGGGAAGGATGAACACCCCCGGCACGCCCGTCAATAGACGGTACCTCTAAGTCTAACTAGATCTAATGTGGGTCTAAAATAAAAAGGTTGCTTTTAGTTCTTAATCCTATGTTTTGATTTTTCTTCGTTCAAGTGAATTGATACCCTTTATTATGTATGAAAGTATGACGTGTACCAAGAATGACATGAAGGGAAAAGGAACAACACCTTCCGATGAGGAAGGGCAGACTGGAATATAGACAATACCTTCCAATGAGGAAGGGCAGACTGGGAATTTAGACAACACCTTCTGGTGAGAAAGGGCAAACTGGGAAGAGTGGACTTTAAACAACACCTTCGATGAAAAAGGGCAAACCGAGAAGTTAAACAACAACCTTCCAGTGGTGAAGGGCAAACTGGGAAGAATGGGCTTTAAACAACACCTTCCGATGAGGAAGGTCAAACTGGGAATCTAAACAACACCTTCCGGTGGGGGAGGGCAAGCTGGGAAAAGTAACCTTAGACAACACCTTCCGATGAGGAAGGGCGAACTGGAATTTAAATATCACCTTCCGATGAGGAAGGGCAAATTGGGAAGTTAAACAACACCTTCCGGTGGGGAAGGGCAGATTGGGTAAATTGGACAAAGGCAACAACACCTCCCGATGAGGAAGGGCAAATTGGTAAATGCTGACAACACCTTCCAATGAGAAAGGGCAAATTGGACAAAGGCAAAAACACCTCCCGATGAGGAAGGGCAAATTGGGAATACTGACAATACCTTCCGATGAGGAAGGGAAAATTGGATAGGGGCAACAACACCTCCCGATGAGGAAGGGCAAATTGGAAATTAAACAATATCTTCCAGTTAGGAAAGGCAAACTGGGAAAGATAGACAACTGGGACCTTCCGACCGGGAAGGGGCATTTTTGGAATAAAAGAAAACGGGGACCTTCCAACCATGAAGGGGCGTTTTTGGAATAAAAGAAAACAGGGACCTTCCAACCAGGAAGGGGCATTTTTGGAAAGAGATATTGAAAACTGGGACCTTCCTACAAGGAAGGGGCATTTTTGGAAAGAGATAAGAAAACAATTCTTTTGAATTTTCGGTTTTTTCACTTTAGCCTAAGTCTTGGTTAATGCATGAAGGACATGATGCATGCAAGGTCCAAATTTTATCATTTGATTAATAAAGAGGGGTTTATTCGAGTCAACCCCCATAAACCTAGCCCGGCCCCCCGGGGATATTCGTAAAAGTTGTTCGATCTCGGAGCGAAATCCCTAGAGGTTGTGCTCATGTACCTTTACCCGAGATTTGCCTGTCATAGTAAAAAACACTCCTTTATCAATCTGGACATATAATGGTGGCATGAAATGCGAACAGTTCAAGTATACAAGTAATAAGTTTGGTATGCATATGTTTAGCTACTAATTATTACAAACCTAATGATTTAACTGAATTGAATTAATACTTAAACTTAAAGAAATTAGAAGCTAAGGGCCAAGTTGGACAACTGGAGACTTTTCTGCACACCAAATGAACAATTAGCAAAGCTAAGGAGAATAAAAGCACAAATTGCATGAGTTGAATAGCAATAACATAATTCAGACACTCAAATTGCATACCCCTATCATAATTTCTAAAATCAAGGACTAAATCAATCAAGGAAGAAAATTGAAGTCATTAAAAGGAACGGAAACACAAATTAAAGGGCATACATGAGCAAAATTAGGACTTCATTTGCAATCAAAAAACAAATCTTGAAACTTAAAAACTAGATTTTCAAATTGGAATTAATTAAAGAGGATTCGTCAATTTCTTTTCAAGTCAGTTTCGATTTGAAAAATCTGACCATTAACTTTAAGTTTCATTTTTCAAAATTAAAACTAACTCAAAGTGACTCAAAGTACCATTTTCGAGCCAATTTTAATTCAAGAAAAATTGTCACTTTAAGTTAAGATCTTAATTTTTTCCAATCAAAAGTAACTCAAATAAAAATCAAAGATCAATTTGAATTACTTCCAACTCAAACCAAAAAACTTAGATAAGAAATTCAATCTTTCACTTAAGAAAAAAAAAACCCAATCATTATTCACAAATTACTTAAAAATTCTACCTTTTCCTCGAAGGTTACACTTTTATTTACAAATTGCTTAAAAGAAATTTCTAACTCAAAGGTGACATTTTTATTTACAAATTACCTAAAAATTTACATAAAGATTACATTTTTTATTGTTAATTTACCCAAAATTAAAGTCTTGTACACTAAAAACTGAATCTTTATCATGGGTTAACCAAAAATTAAAGCTTTTTACACTAAAAATAGCATGAAATCACAAAAAATTACCAAAATCAAACATAAATATCATACACAAGGGCTTAATCGAAAAGGACTAAAGTTTAAAGCACACAACAGGCACTAAATTGAAGAGATTTAAAAGGATGCTCACCAAAATAATGATAAAACCCGAGACCTTTGGGTACTAAACCCTAGCCGCACCCCTCTTTCTCTTCTTCTTCTTTTCCCTTCTTCTTCTTCCTCAAACCCGACCTCCCTAGTTGCAGCACCGCCTCTAACCTAGGAACGATAAAAAGATGACTTATTTTCCTACAAAAAACAAAATGAAATCTAAGACCAACAAGTCTCTCAAACTCGAAGAAAGGTGTGCATTTTTTTGACAAAAAAAGTTCGAAGGGAATGAGGCAGGAAACTTTGAGCTTTTTTCACAGCATAGGACGAGATCCTAGCTAGGTAAGCTCTTATATGAAGTTTTTTCTTTCCTCTCTTTTTGGTTTCAGAAAAGAAGAAACGATGAACACCTAATTTTTCAATCAAACCCTAGTTGTTGTCTCCATTTTTTTTTAAAAAAAACCCCCTCTTATTGAACCAAAAAAAAAGGCTTATATAGCCTCCAAACTCTTGAATTCCATTCGTAGATTTCCTTTGCATCCTACAACTTCTCTAATTTTCCATTCATAGATTTCCTTTACACAGTGAATGTTGTAAGTTATGTGGGGAATTGCCTTATTTTCAGAGTTGTCTTCTGCCCAAAATGGCCTGCTAATTCCCTTGCCATTTGCAAAATAAACACTAGACTTGATTCGGAATTTTCTGTTGTTGAGGTCTTTTTTGCAGCTGTCTTTGAAAAATCATATCTTTTCCATCTTAGCTCCAAATGATGTGTTTTTGCAAGATATGGAAAGCTTGGAGAGTGCTCTTCACCTTCCATGAAGACCACTTTGTCAAATGAAGTCATCTTGGGTGCCAAATTTGAAGTCTTCTCCGGCTGCAACTGCTGTCCAGGATTTCTGCAGATTTAGAAGGCTAGATTGCGGGGCCTACATCTCCCTCATCTCAAATCCGAATCGTATCGTTCTTGTGCTCAAATTGAAGCCCCAAGAATCCTCTACAACTTTTGTTCACAAAGTTTTTCCATTCGAGCTCTCCAAGGTAATCAAATTTGCATTTTTCCGGGACTGCGCTGTTGAAGATTTGCATGTGCTGCTTGCGTTACTTCTAACCTGGATTTTTTTTGCTTTGTTTCTCCTAAAAGGGTTATGGAAGTTGTCTTGGGCGATGCAGCAAAAATATAGGAGAAGGAAAGAATTTCTTGGGTCAATTTGTAAACCAAATGCGCTTTTTATCATCACTTTTCAATGTAACAAAAACAAAAGAGACATTTAATTTATTATTTTCCATTATTTATGCAAATGATGCAAGTGTAAAATGATGTAATGCTATGCATGAAATATGTAATACAAAGTGCTAAGCCATATGAGATTACCTCGAATTCTAATATGCCTTCTAATTATGGTACTAATTTAAAGGGATTAATTAGATGTGCAAAGTAAGAAGGTGTTTTACTAACCAAAATGCAAATTTCATTTTAATGTGTTTTTTTTTTTTTCAACTAACACCATCTTCAAAATTATGCAAATTCTACTTATGCAATATCTAACTAATTGTTAAATTGTAAGTTGAGGGTTAATTAATCAATGAACTGAATTAAGCTTAAGCTACATGATTAAAATGCAACAATACTATTTCTAAATGAAGCTAAGCTATGAAAATATGTAAAAAATGCCAAAGGTGCATATTAAGATTTTTTTTGGGTTTTTCTAATGCAATTTAGATGATTAAAAATGAATTAGCTAATCTAAATTAAAAGTGGACTTAAAATGACCAACATGCCCCTGAATATGCAAATGACCAAAATGCCCTTAGTTTAAAAATGACCAAAACGCTCCTAGGTGACCCAGATGCCAATTAAGAAATAGATTGATCTGAATTAAAGGATATAGGCCAAAAACAGGTGTCTACAGCTGCCCCTCTTTGCGTGCTTTCTAACTATCGGAAAGAATGCAAAAGAGTAGTTTGTGTACTTTTTGATAGTTAGGAAGTGCGCAAAGACGTAGACACCCGCTTATTGCAAAGCTTTAAGAACTTTCAGAAGGCATGTAATTTGTAATCTTGAGGAGAGACCACCCTAGAAGGAACTTAGCTTATATGGAAATAAGCTTAACTTGAGCCTTTTTGGAAGTAGGCTTGACTCATATGGAAACGAGCCCAGTTGTGGAAAATCTCATTAGACTTCACTTATGGAAAAGCCCCTGAATGCTCGGATGGAACCAAAGCTTGACTTGCTTCGTATTGAAACGAGTTTGGCTTGTGGAAAAGCCCTCGATTGCTTGGATGGAACCAAAGCTTGAACTAGCTCATATGGAAACGAGTTTGGCTTGTGGAAAAGCCAAAGCAATCGGATGGAACCGAAGCTTGAACTGCCTCGTGTTTGCTTATGGAAAAGTCAAAGCATCCGTATAACCGAAGCAAAATCTTGAAAATTGAATCTGAACCACATGGAAGTGATTTTGGAAGAAAACACCTTTTAAAAATAACTCTGAATCTGATGCTGTAACTGAAAACTTCTTGATTGATGATGAGAGAGGACCAATTTGCAGTCAACTTTGATAATGGTTGAGAAAAGACTGGTCAGCGGCCAACTTTGATGACTTGAAATAACTTTGAGTCGGATGTTGTGATTGAAACTTCTTGACTGTTACTTTGAATCTTTGCCTTCTTGACTTCGCTTCATTTCTGTTCTTCTTCAAAGCTTCTGATTCTTTGGAGCAAGTGAATTCTTTTCCATTCACTCTGAGTTCCTCCTTCATATTTTACAATGAATTTAACTTCTTTTCATGCAACTTCCTGTTATGAATGAAGATGGAATTTCTAATGTATGCCTATATGCATGGATATGCACATGTATGCTGAATGGCAGATTAATCAACAAAGGAAAGTAAATTCATGTTGACTTCCCTTGTTTTGGATCCACCATGAATGACTGAGATTTAGAGAATTCCAAGGCCCCCTTATTCTGATGATCAGTTTCTTTATCTTCCTGCAAGAAACTTTACAAAAGTCAAAGTTTGAATGATGATGAACATGTAGCTTAAACTTCTCGAAACATGGCATGCTTGCAATATGAATACAATGTCCCACTTGCCCCTGACAACATCTTATCATTTTGCTAGACATGCCCCACATGTTGCCCCATTTTCAAGACTATGAGAGGTTTCTCAAAAGATTTGGTGACCACCACTTAGAAGACTTTCTCGTCTGAGATCATTGATTGAAACTTCATCATAAGCTCACAAATGGAATGCAATTTTTTTGCAAAATTTATTTTCAAAATATTCACAATTTGTCATTTGTCCAAAAATGGTCTGTATCAACACTGGGTATCGAAAGAATTGAATGGCAATTAAAAAGATTTATTTTGGTGCGTTGGCTGCACTTGACAAGACTGAAATGGCTTTGTCAACTCTTATTCTGTTGAGTCGATGCTCGTTATTGCAAATGAAGTCTTGTTTTCTTGTATTGCTTTAGAGGCTCCAAGAATTCACATCTTTGCTCTAAACTGCCCTTTCGGGTTTTCACCCTAGAACTTTATCATTTTCTTTTCTTTTTGATTTCTCTTTTTTCTTTTATTTTTTCGATTGCTTCACCATGCACCTGCATTTGAAAACTTTTGAAACCAATTTTTATAAAAACGCTTTTGAGAAAAATGCTTTTTCTTTTGTAAAAACAATTTCTATTTTAGGAACAATCCCTTCACCTTCAATATCCTGACCTGATCAAAGATGGAATTTATTAGGCACATAATGGGGAATTGGGTTAGGGGTGCCAAAGAAAGGATAAAAGGCTCAAAATGTGTTTGGGGGTGTTCGATCCAAGGATCACTTTCTTTGTTGTGAAGGATGCTACCGAACTTGATCTTCCATTTTTCAGATTTCAGCTTCTTCGGTTTTCCTTTTGCTTTTCTTTTCAATTTTCAACTTTTTGCTTTTGATTCACTTTTGATTTGAATTACTTGATGAAGTGAACTAAATACTTCTTTATGAACTGAACTCATTATAGTTGGAATGCCCCACTTTAGACTTTGAGTGCAAACCCGTTCTTTTGAGGCTGATCCTTCCTCGTCTTTGCCCCCCAGTGTGGAGGGTAACCCTTGATTAAGGTTGAATCGAAAGAAAATCCATAAGGCTCAAAGGGGACAACAATGGATAATTTTCTGCAAGCGAAGGAATAAGAAACAGGGCCATTTATCATTTCATATCTGGATATTTTGATTAAAAGCGGCCCTTAAAAAAAACTAGAAACCTTTTAGAAAACTCATTTTTGGAAACCTTTTGATTGAGCTAAATTAGACCCTATTTTTATGGCTATTTTACTATGTTTTTGGACCTATTTATGTATAAATATATGCTATTTTGATAATATTTGTGTTTTGAGCCTTTAAGTGATGTGAAAATGAGAAATTGTTATTTTTCACTATTTTTGGAGCTATTTTGATGACTTTTTACACAGATTTTAGTAAAGCAATTTTGAGCATAGATTTGGAGATTCGAAGTTCGTGTTTGAAGACCATTTGAAAATAATTTGGAGACTTGAAGATTTTTTAAGATTTATTTCAAGAGCAAGAATTGAAGATTGGAGCCTTAATTGAAGACAAGCCATGGATAAGCCTTCAAGCTTTGGTATTTTTGGATATTTTATATGGGAAGATACTCAGCTCATATAAATCATTAATTGGAATTAAAATCCCAATTAATAACTCCTATATCCAAGGAACTATTCAAATCCCGTAGATTCCCGATTCTAGTCCTAACATGATTAGGATTCAACGCAGTTTTGGTAGAAAAATTATAACTTTGTGCTCAGACCTCCGTTTGAAGCCTATGAGTACTCGTTGGAAAGCAAACTCCGAGATCTACAACTTTTCTTTGAAGTCCAAGACCCAGTTCTGCCGTTTTTAAGCCCAAAAATGCCGTCGAAGTAACTGCACGAATTCAGGATTTTTTCAGGATCCTATTTTAACTTGGATTCTACTTTAGGATGACTTTTAATCTAACTTGGAGTCTAAGTTAGACTCAAAACCGACATAGACCTCTTTCCAAGTTAGGATTGAAATTCCTAGGGTTATTTCCACTATAAATAGCCACCTCCTGTAACACAAATCACATACCACACATACCCACACACACCAATTAGTTTTAAATCTTTTAGGCAAAGATTTATCTGGTTGTTGTATGGTTTTATTTATTAAGCATGTGTGAAAGAACTAATAAAAGTTGATCTTAATGCTTTGAATCCTAGCAAATCTTTAAGGCTTGACGGCTAATCGATTAGTTAGGAGGAAAAAGGGGTAATTTAAGGATTGACGGCTAATCTTATCTAAATAGCATGTTAGGGTTTTCCACCAGTTATCATCGAGAATTTAATATTGAATCTATCTTTTAAATCAAGGATCCATAATTAATTTGATTGTTTTCTACCATTGGTGAAGAAGTATACCCTTAATTATTGTTTTCTTTCTTATTAGCCATAGACTTAGATTTAATTTACTCTGGTTTGTTTTCTAGTATAATTGTTTTCTTCTTAATTGTTATTCTAAACCCTCTGCTTTCTGTGTTGTTTTTGAGAGATTTTAAGGACTGAATTTTCGGATAAAGTCTAGCACCCTTCTCTGTGGGATCGACCCCTACTTACCCTATCTGCTTTAGTTAGGATTTTGTTGGGAATTATTTTTATGATTGCTGATGGCCGATCATAAATTTTGGCGTCGTTGCCGGGGAAGGGAAACTTTTCCTGGTTTTTGTCAGGGGAAGGAAAGTAAACTCATCTGAAGATGAATCCTGGGAATTTTCTCTTTGTTTCTGCGTTTCTGATCTAAAAAAAAATAATTCTGCGTTTTTTCTGAAATTTTTTTTTATTTTTGCGTTTTTTAATTTTTTGTGTTTGCGTTTTTTTTTTTGGAAAAAAAAAATTCTGTTTTGTGTTTTGCGTCAAGAAGAAAAAAAAAAGTTTTTCTACGTCATAAAAATTATTTGTTCTACGTTTTTAGAAAAGAAAAAAAAATATATTTTCTTTTATTTTCTGTCTTTAATTTTAATTTTGTTTAAGAAATTTTACTACTAACAAATTTTCTTTAGAGTTTTTTTTGAGTTTTTCTAGAAAGCTGCATGCCAAAGACAAGAAGTAGTGGTACAGAAGACTTTGAATTTGATCCAGAGACAGAAAGAACGCTATTTTCACTAAGGAAGGAGAAATCAAATTCTCCTATATCTGCTGCTTCAACATCATCACAAGACATGGCAAACGAAGAACCTAAGACCCTAAGAGAGCTTTCTGCACCAAACGTCAATGCACAACGCTTAGCAATTCCATACCCAGATACGACTGCAAATTTTGAGATTAAATCTAGATTTATTCAGATTTTACCCAAATTTCATGGTCTGTCTGGAGAAGATCCTCACCGACATCTAACCGATTTCCAGATTGCCTGCACATCAACAAATATACAAGGTATCACTGAAGACCAATTCAAGCTAAGAACTTTTCCGTTCACTCTTGTGGATCGTGCAAAAGATTGGTTGTACCTCTTACCAACTGGTTCAATCACATCTTGGACGAGCCTTAAGAAGTTGTTCTTGGAAAAGTACTTTCCTGCTCATAAAGTATCAAGTATAAGGAAGGAGATTTGTGGAATTAAGCAACGCCATGGAGAAACAATGCATGAATATTGGGAACGTTTCAAGACACTTTATGCGAGCTGCCCCAATCATCAAATCATTGAACAGTTGCTGATTCAATACTTCTACAAAGGACTACTACCGTTTGACATATCTTCCATAGATTCTGCAAGTGGAGGAGCTTTCATAGACAAAATTCCCACCGATGCTTGGACTTTAGTGGAGAACATGGCTGCCAACACTCAACAATTTGGATCTCGAGAAGACTACTCAAGAGAAGGCAATACAAGAAGAATCAATGAAGTCTCGACCAATTCCACCTCACTGGAGCAACAACTTCAAGAAACAAATCAACAGGTCGCTGCGCTCACTGATTTATTCAATGCGAATTTTTCAAGTGTGCCTAAGGCTTGTGGTATTTGTAAACAAGGACACTACACTGATAAGTGCCATTCTTTGGAACACACCGCGCAAGAAGTCAATGCTGTTGGAATGCAAGGAGCATATCAAAGGAAGCCTGAACCTTATTGGAGAGCCGAGCAACCAAGTCAACAATATGGGAACCAAGGTAACTATCAAGGAAGGCCAATGAATTATCAAAGGCCTAATTTCCAACAATCTTCACAAGCTGTCGAGATGCAACAATTGAGAGAAGCTATGGAGATGATGAGGAAACAAATTAGTCAATTGGCTAGTGACAAGAGTGAACTCAAGACACAAGGTCAACAAAGGATCCCATCACAACCAAAGGTACCTCCTAAGGAGAATGTAAGTGCAATCACCTTAAGGAGTGGAAAAGAGTTGGAAAACCCCTATCCAACCCATGCCGCACAAGATGAAGGAGAGCCGAGCTACACCAAAGGAGAAGAATTGCAATTTCCAGACAAAGAAGTCAAGATTGAAGATGAACCAACAAAAGATGGCACCACCACCAAGAAGACTGCCGCCGACACGACAGATTCAAAGGTACATGCCGCCATTCCTTTTCCATCAAGATTGAAGAAGTCAAAGAAAGAAGATGATGATCAAGATATTTTGGAGATACTTCGAAAAGTTGAGGTCAACATCCCACTTCTTGATGTTATTCAACAAATTCCGAATTATGCAAAGTTACTTAAGCAACTTTGTACCAACAAGAAAAGGTTAGAAGGTAAGGTAAGTGCTGGAGTTAATGTCTATGTTGTGCTTCAAAAGAGTTTACCTCCTAAGTGCAAGGATCCAGGTACGTTTTCTATTACTTGTTCTATTGGAAGAAGTGTTATAGAGAATGCTATGCTAGATTTAGGTGCATCTTTAAGCGTTATGCCTTTTTCTTTTTATCAATCTTAAAATCTTGGTCCTTTGAAAAATACTGATGTGATTCTGCAGTTAGCTGATGGATCTTTGGTTCATCCCAAAGGTGTTCTAGAGAATGTCTTAATTCAAGTTGAACACTTGATTTTTCCTATTGACATCTTTGTTATGGAGATGGAATATTCGAAAGATCAATGTCCTCTTTTATTAGGAAGACCTTTTCTAAGAACTTCCCATACTAAAATTGACGTATTCGATGGTTCATTGACCATGGAATTCGATGGTGATGTAATTCACCCTAGAAATTCATCTCAATCGCCATTAAATTCTAACAAGTTTGTTTGTGTTGTGAATGTTAAAAGTGTTAAGAAAGGAGCCAGTAAAGAATCGATGACAAAGCCTGATCAGATTTCCAAAGGAAGACAAAGGATAAAAGACATTCGACAACGCTACAACGAGAATTTCAACAAATTTTGGGGGAGATTTAAGAAGTTGTGTATCGATTGCCCTCAACATGGATTCAATAAAGGAATTCTTATCCAAATCTTCTATGGAGGATTAGGACTCAAAGATCGAGTTCTTGTTAATTCCTTTAGTCGCACTCCAATGTTGAAGAGAACCCCGGAGAATGCATTCTTTGCGTTTGAAGAATTATCCTGAAGAACGGAATTTTCAACCTCAAAGGAAGAGCAAGAAGCCAACAAGCATGAAGTTCAGCCACAAGGAGAGAAGCAGAAGATGGAAGTCAAGGAACCACAGGAAGAGGCTCAAGGCCATGATCGAGCTAACTCAGCTGGCCAATGCCCGGCTATGGCCCGGACATCCGTGCCTCATGCCCGGAAAGGACCAGTCATGACCGCACCGCGCCGAGACAAATGCCCGGCCACAGCTCGGCAACCCGAGCCATCTGCCTGGCCACACCCGGACCCGTCCGCGCACCAAGCCCGGCCATCGCGTCGCCTGCCCGGTTGAAACTGCCTTCCTCTGCGCCATCCGAGCCTCATGCCCGGCCATGCCTGGCACCACAAGCCCCAGCCGTGCCTCATGCCAGGCTAGGACCGGCCACAGCCGAGTCAAGTGCCCAGCCATGCCCGGCCAGCGTTGCATCTTCCGCGCGCCCCACCTGGATAGGACCGGCCACTGCTGCACCATCTTATGCTCCTACCAGGCCATATTCGCCCAAAGTCGCGCCACTACTAAGCCATTACCTCCCATTCACCGTGCCACCACCGGTTAAGCCCGTGCCACCACCGGCCATGCCCGAGCCATCGCCATTCCAAGCCGCCACATCAGCTTTGATGAATTCAAGTCTTGATAAAATTCAACTTGAAGTTGTCAAAGCCATCAATGATACTCTCAAAATCATTGTGGAATTGTTGAAGGAATATACCCATAGTTCCTTCACCCTTGAAGAATAATTTCTTTAAGGCAGTCTAGCCAAAGACTTTTAAAGAAAGGCGCTTATTGGGAGGCAACCCAATGATTTCGCATGAAGAACCGAAGGAGAGCAAATGGAGCTTAGTTTGGACGATTGCAAGATGAATTCAAAAGGAGTCAAGTTTCAGAAGCAATGATGGAGCTTATGCCTACAAACAGAAAACTTTCTTTAACTCTATCTTTTTAATTTTTCTTGCATTATTTTGTCTTGATTGATTATTGCTTTGATTGCTTGCCTATTCTTTGATGTGAATTAATTGTTAGTGTTAGTCTTTATTTTCATGCATTTAAATACACCACACCATGCATAATAATCAAATCACTCAATACTTACATAATATCAATTATTTGTTTTCATCTCATATGTGTTTCCACATTGAGGACAATGTGTCTTTTCAGTGTGGAGGAGAGAGTCTGCATGCATCATAATCTTAATATATGCCATAATTTTTTCGAAAATTTTGAATTTTATGCATATATTAATTGATTTGATTTAATTATGATTGAAGAATACTTAGAATTGTCAAGAATGTTTTATTTGATTGATTGATTGATAACATGATATCTGATTTCTTAGATTAGGTATAATTAGAGTTTTGTGATAAAAGGATATTGTTCATTATTTCTATGATTGCCTATTTCTAGAACTTGTGTTTAATTTTTATTGAGATTACAATTATGAAAGTATGTTATGGATATGTCAAGAACAAGTGTGGGGGACTACTTATATAAAAGGGTAGTTAAAAATTGTTCCATAAAAAGAAGTGCTTTCATGCAAGAGGAGAAGAGGTATTTCTGTATACTTTTAAAAAATTCAATCCATTGTTGTCACTCTTTTCTTTAACAAAAGGAGTTAGTAACCCTTGGAAAGAGGATAAGAGGCATGAAATTGCAGAAATATTGTCCCTCTGAAAAAATAAAAAGAAGGAGTCCTTTTAGAGTGCTAGTAGCCTCAAAAATGGGAGTTAGTAACCCCAAATCATGAACACTTCGAGGTTAGTAACCTCAATTTTCTAAAAATCAATTACCCTTTGAAAATCTATTATAACCCACATTTAAATCCTTGATTTGTATCCATGATATGCATTCCTTTGAGTAATGGAGATAAAGATGAAGACATAATTATGGAAAGAAGTAGTTATAGGATGTAATGAATGGTAAGTGATTAGAACTACTTTAATTATGGTTACTTAAGAATAAAGATGCTTGTTATTTGTTGATCTTTTGAATTAAGTGCTCTTATGATTCTTTGTTATTTTGATTTCGTAATTGCATTGATCCTTAATATGTGTATGCATTCAAAGTTTTTGAAAATTTTTGGAATTTTGATTTGCATTAGTTTAGGATTATAGAGTCTTTTAGGTGTTCAAGTTTAGTGATTTTCATAGTTTTCTACACTAGTTTGCTAGGGACTAGCAAAGATTTAGTTTTGGGGAAATATGATTGAGCTAAATTAGACCCAATTTTTATGGCTATTTTACTATGTTTTTGGACCTATTTATGTTTAAATATATGCTATTTTGATAATACTTGTGTTTTGAGCCTTTAAGTGATGTGAAAATATATGCTATTTTGAAAGCTAACTCCGAGGTCTACAACTTTCCTTTGAAGTTCAAGGCCCAGTTCTGCCGTTTTCAAGCCCAAAAATGCCGTCGAAGTCACTGCACAAATTCAGGATTTTTTCAGGATCCTATTTTAACTTGGATTCTACTCTAGGATGACTTTTAATCTAACTTGGAGTCTAAGTTAGACTCAAAACCGACTTGGACCTCTTTCGAAGTTAGGATTGGAATTCCTAGGGTTATTTCCACTATAAATAGCCACCTCCTGTAACACAAATCACATACCCACACACACCAATTAGTTTTAGATCTTTTCTTCTAGTTTTATTCTAGTTTTTAGGCAAAGGTGCCGCCACCCTCTCTAGCCATAGAGGGGTGCGATATACCTAGCTATTTTGCAAGAAGATTTCGCCCCTCCAAGGTCTTGTAAGTACTCCTATGCCGCTCATGGATTTTCCCAAATTCATGAGTAGCTAAATTCTTAATACTTCTGATCCTTTGGTGAATTCAATCAATTAAATATGGTGAGGTTTCTGTTCTTATAATTTGTTATTTTATTCTTGATAGATAGCATGTCAAACTTTGTTTTAATTCTACAATCTTGATCTTTATTGATTTATTGTGGCCATTAAAGAGGTAATTTGAGAGATTGTTGGCTAGATCAAACAACAAGGTTGACGCATGAGTTTGATTGTATGTAGCAAGTTAGTCACGCTTGACGGCGGGTTAATTGGGTTTGCATGCCAGTGATCAGATTTATTTGGTTGTTGTATGGTTTTATTTATCAAGCATGTGTGAAAGAACTAATAAAAGTTGATCTTAATGCTTTGAATCCTAGCAAATCTTTAAGACTTGACGGCTAATCGATTAGTTAGGAGGAAAAAGGGGTAATTTAAGGCTTGACGGCTAATCTTATCTAAATAGCATGTTAGGGTTTTCCACCAGTTATCATCGAGAATTTAATATTGAATTTATCTTTTAAATCAAGGATCCATAATTAATTTGATTGTTTTCTACCATTGGTGAAGAAGTATACCCTTAATTATTGTTTTCTTTCTTATCTGCCATAGACTTAGATTTAATTTACTCTGCTTTGTTTTCTAGTATAATTGTTTTCTTCCTAATTGTTATTCTAACCCTCTGCTTTCTGTGTTGTTTTTGAGTGATTTTAAGGACTGAATTTTCGGATAAAGTCTAGCACCCTTCTCTGTGGGATCGACCCCTAATTACCCTATCTGCTTTAGTTAGGATTTTGTTGGGAATTATTTTTATGATTACTGACAACCGATCACCTTTTCTTGAAAAAATATTTCTCATTTTGATCATCTTGAAGATCTGTGCAAGCACATGATGTTGCAATTCTTTTTATTCTCTTTTTGTGACCTATTTCTTTTTTAGGCCCCAGTTTTCTTTTTCTTTGATGGGACTTTGATGATTGATGTCTTCTACCTCATTGTCTTGTCGAACCTCCTTATTGATGAAGATGACCATGTTATTACTACGTTGAGTATTGTCCCTCACCATTCACGGGGGCGATAAAGGTGTCTTGACAATTGAAGTGGTTTGAAAGATGTTATGTAAGTGGGCCTATTTGATTTCTGAACCAATTTGTCATCCAGAGCCATGAAAGTGACTCGAACTTGGCCTTTTGAGCAATTTGCCATAAGGCATGAAAAGATCTCAATATATGTGTGTTGAAGTACGGAATTTCAATTTCAAATTGGTTCCCAAAAACTGACTCTTTTTGGGATATGAGAATTTTAGGTTCAGGCAAAGTGTTGACACAAAAGACTTTTATTACTCACACAGCCTTTTTATTAAAACATTTTTCTTTTTCTTGAAAACCTCATTCCTTTAATCATCGCCCAGACGAAGACTTTTGCCCCTAGCTGAGCAATTTTGAGAATTGTCTCTAAGTGGTGATCACTCGGCTCTGCAAGTTTTATTCTTTATTAAACAATTGAACTTTGTTTTATTAAACCAAATTCTTTGCAACAATTTTAACCATTACTAATGTAATCCTACATGCTAAAGATTCAAAATACAATGACTTAAACCCAAAATGCTATGCTAATGTCATGCATGTGCAAGATATGCTCTAAGGTTTCAAAAATTCCTCCTAAGGTGGGCTTTCGTCGCCCCTTTGTGACTAATCTAGAGTTGTGTGACCCTCCATTACTCGAGAATCAAATTAAGACCACTTCTGTTGTTGTCTTTGACTTTTTCGCCTTGAGATCCCGGTGTCCTCTACTGTCTGGCCATCTGTCTGAGCGAGAACGACTACACTGGCACGGCTTGGCTACTTTCAAAGTATATGAGGAAGGAAGGCCTTTGACTCCGAGTTGCAACTCCGATCTTTTCCCCTGAGTTTACAATGTGCCTTTTTGTTTCACACATGCTTTCCTGATGATGTTACATTCCAACAAGAAAAGTAGAAAACAAGGAATATTTACAAGTAATCTACATGAAGAATCTATATGCATGAAATGCACCTGTCGTAACGCGTGGGTCCGGGAACCCTTATCGCTCCGACTGAAACAACAGGAGTCGTCACTAACCAAATTCTAGGTGTGATTAGTCACCTATTGACCATCTAAACCTAAGTAAGACCAATGCTTGGCAATGGACCAGACTAAGCCTAAAGATCCGGTCTTCCAACCTAAGTCTAAGTTTGGGAGTCCATTACGTTCAGGAAAGGATTAGCACCCCTGAGACGCCCGTCAAACGACGGTACCATTAGTCTAACCAGATTCTATGTGGGTCCAAATGTAATTGGTTGATTTTATCCTAATCTTGCTTGTTAAGAAAATTATTAAAATAAATAAAAAAGGGTAATAGATAAATATGAAAATAAGTTTAAAATAAAAAAAGTAAATAAAATAATAAAAAAATAAATAGGTATAGAGATAAATAGATAAATAGGTACAGAGAATAATAGATAAATAGGTAGCTAAAAAAATAATAATAATAAATAAATAAATAATAGCTAAATGAATAAATAAAAAATAAATAGTAAATAAATAGATAATAATTAAATTAATAAATAAAAAGATAAATAGTAAATAAATAGATAATAATTAAATTAATAAATAAAAAGATAAATAGTAACTAAATAGATAATAGTTAAATTAATAAATAAAAAGATAAATAGTAAATAAATAGATAATAGTTAAAAATATATAAATAGATAAATAGTGAATAAATAATAAAAAAAATATTTTTGGTCTTTTCTCTAATTAGTGCATGTATGCAAATGATGAATGCAAAATCAAAATTATTATACCAATTCACGTAATCTGGGTTATTGAGAATTCTTTTCGAGATATATGCACGGATCTCCGAAGCATCCCGAAAGAACCCTCTCATCCTCAGAGACATTCAACGAGTCCCGAAAATTCGATCACTCGTGAAAGCCCCTTCTTTGGAAGACTATGATTATTGGTTGTTTAGTGGCATGGCAATTAATAAATCACATATAAATTAAAATGCATAATTACACATGAATGCATATGACATAATCCTAATTTGGTTTTAATTAAAATAAAACTATTAAATTATTAAGAATTAATTCCTAAGCAAATTATGAAATAAAAACCTAAATTAATCAAACCATAACCTACAGTCTCACATACATCAGATTAAATTATAGCATATCTAGATTCCATTAAAAAGTAAATAAATAAATTGTCACATACTCATTGAATATATTAAAAATCAAGTGTAAAATAAATGTCAGAGGATCAATCATGAATCATATACTACTCACCCAAAACTAAAACTTAAACAGAAATTTAAATTGGCTAATGGATCTAATCGAATGGCAACAAAATTATATGGGTAAATTATCTCATGAAATCGTAGAAATCGAGGGCCCACATGAAAGAAGAAAAAACGAAAAAGGAGGTATGAAGAAAATTTACCAACTAAAAGAATTGATGGTGTTTGCTAATTCGCCAGATTGAATCTTCGACAAACATGCGCTTTTCTTTTTTTTTGTTTTTTTTTTTCTTTTGTTTCTTTTCTCCTTGGGTTTCACGACATCATCATTAGCTAAAAAAAAAAAAAAACAAGTTTCAACGGGTCAATTTTTTCTTTGCTCTCAATTTCTCTTTTACAAAACCAAAAAAACCTCTGTCCCTTTTTCGTACTCCCTTTCGAGAGAAGAGAAAAAAAGGAACTGTCTGCCTAGCTTTTTTTAAAACCAATCCCAAAAAAAAACCTCCTTAACCCTAGGATTCCTTACTCTTTTATATTACCCATTGAGCCATTCCCTTTTAGGTTTGGGCTCAATTTACATGAAAAGGAATAAACTCATTTACATAAACCCACAAAATTAAAGTATGAGCCTTATCTTAAACTAAGAATAATGGACTTGTCCCAAAAAAGAATAAACCCAAATTTTTAGTGTCTACAGCACCTAATAACAAGTACAAATGACAATGCATGATAGATGTGCCATATGCACAAGTAATTATTGAGTAATGCATAATGTATGCATGATCGTATATACAAGCTGATGGCCTGACAACTCTACAACTCTTGTAACTGTGCATGGATATGCTAAATGCAAATGACGTGGCATTCAAAGTCTTATGCTGATGGACACATAGAAAAGACGCATGAGATGGCAAACTATGTTGATGAGCAGATGCATGGACATGCATGATCAATTATGCTTTTGAAGATGTGAAATGCATGTGGATGCACAATTCAACCTTCAAAACAAATGAGTTATATAGATACGCCTGAACCTGAAAACAGAAACAAAGAGTGGTCAGTAACTAAACATAAATATGAACAAGTGGCTGAGAACCGAAAAGAAAAATCATGCCCTTTCTTTTATTGATCAAAATATTTTCGCTGAAAAACAATCTCGGACTGTGAGTTCTTTAGGGTAGGTTGGTCCATTTACTAAGAGTAAAAGACTTTACTCTCTCTACGGTCCTTTTTTTTAAAAAAAAAAAAACGAGAAGTAAGGGTAAAAGGTGTTCCTTATGTGTACCTAATACACTCCTCCTCACGGGTTTGGCCCTACCTAGGCAGGAAGCCGCTCCACTATATGTCGGGTGAAGCTTCCCCTAAAGGTTCCCAATTCAACCCACTAGTATCCATTACTAGGCTAGTATAATTTCCTTGGGTGGAGGTTTTTCACACAACCTGTACGGGGACAAACAAGTCCCACGAAGGCTTGCTATTATACCTCCCAAAACTATAGGATGCCCGGGTCTGTAGGCGGTCTACGCATGAATGCAAAGTAAAAGTGAAGTGTGTAAAGGAACAACTTACCATTACCCTAAAACTAAACCTGGCAGACCTAGTAACTAACTACAACAGAGAACAAGAGAAACAACACAAGATAGGGGTGAAAATAACAAGAATATGCATAAACACAATAAAACAATCAAAACAATCGAAACAAACAAACCAAAACAAAGCAACTATTTATTAACCCTAGATCTTGTTAGACTAAGTGAGGCCTGACTCTCTAAAAATCCCTAGTGGAGTCGCCAAGCTGTCGCAACGTGCGGGTCCGGGGTCCGGGGTCCGAACCCTGCCGTTAACGACTTCAAATAAGGAGTCGCCACTAATCAAAAGTCTAAGGTGTGACTAGTCACCTAATTGACCTAACCAGTCTAATGAGGTCCAATGCTTGGCATGGGACCCACTAAACCTATAGGTCCGATCTTGTCACCTGAATCTAGGTACGGGAGTCGATTACTCCCGGGGAAGGATGAGTACTCCCGGCATGCCTGTCAAGAGACGGTACCTCTAAGTCTAACTAGATCTAATTTGGGTCTAAAATAAAAAGGTTGCTTTTAGTTCTTAATCCTATGTTTTGGTTTTTCTTTGTTCAAGTGAATTGAAACCCTTTATTATGTATGAAAGTATGACGTGCACCAAGAATGACATGAAGGAAAAGGAACAACACCTTCCGATGAGGAAGGGCAGACTGGGAATTTAGACAACACCTTCCGGTGAGGAAGGGCAAACTGGGAAGAGTGGACTTTAAACAACACCTTCCGATGGAAAATGGCAAACCGACAAGTTAAACAACACCTTCTGGTGAGGAAGGGCAAACTAGGAAGAATGGGATTTAAACAACACCTTCCGATGAGGAAGGGCAAATTGGGAATACTGACAAGACCTTCCAATGAGGAAGGGCAAATTGGACAGAGGCAACAACACCTCCCGATGAGGAAGGGCAAATTGGAAATTAAACAATATCTTCCAGTTAGGAAAGGCAAACTGGGAAAGATAGACAACTGGGACCTTCCGACGGGGAAGGGGCATTTTTGGAATAAAAGAAAACGGGGATCTTCCAACCAGGAAGGGGCGTTTTTGGAATAAAAGAAATCAGGGACCTTCCAACCAGGAAGGGGCATTTTTGGAAAGAGATATTGAAAACTGGGACCTTCCGACCAGGAAGGGGCATTTTTGGAAAGAGATAAGAAAACAATTCTTTTGAATTTTCGGTTTTTTCACTTTAGCCTAAGTCTTGGTTAATGCATGAAGGGCATGATGCATGCAAGGTCCAAATCTTATCATTTAATTAATAAAGAGGGGTTTATTCGAGTCAACCCCCACGAACCTAGCCCGGCCCCCCGGGGATATTCGTTAATGTTGTTCGATCTCGGAGCGAAATCCCGAGAGGTTTTGCTCATGCACCTTTACCCGGGATTTGCCCGTCATAGTCAAAAACACCCCTTTATCAATCGGGACATATAATGGTGGCATGAAATGCGAACAGTTCAAGTATACAAGTAATAAGTATGGTATGCATATGTTTAGCTACTAATTATTACAAACCTAATGATTTAACTGAATTGAATTAATACTTAAACTTAAAGAAATTAGAAGCTAAGGGCCAACTTGGACAACTGGAGACTTTTCTGCACACCAAATGAACAATTAGCAAAGCTCAGGAGAATAAAAGCATAAATTGCATGAGTTGAATAGCAATAACATAATTCGGACACTCAAATTGCATACCCCTATCATAATTTCTAAAATCAAGGATTAAATCAATCAAGGAAGAAAATTGAAGTCATTAAAAGGAACGGAAACACAAATTAAAGGGCATACATGAGCGAAATTAGGACTTCATTTCAAAAAACAAATCTTTAAGCTTAAAAACTAGATTTTCAAATTGGAATTAATTCAAGAGGATTCGTCAATTTCTTTTCAAGTCAGTTTCGATTTGAAAAATCTGACCTTTAACTTCAAGTTTCATTTTTCAAAATTAAAATTAACTCAAAGTGGCTCAACCTACCATTTTCGAGCCAATTTTAATTCAAGAAAAATTGTCACTTTAAGTTAAGATCTTAATTTTTCCAATCAAAAGTAACTCAAATAAAAATCAAAGATCAATTTGAATTACTTCCAACTTAAAACCAAAAAACTTAGATAAAAAATTCAATCTTTCACTTAAGAAAAAAAATTCAATCATTATTCACAAATTACTCAAAAATTCTACCTTTTCCTCAAAGGTTACACTTTTATTTACAAATTGCTTAAAAGCAATTTCTAACTCAAAGGTGACATTTTTATTTACAGATTATCTAAAAATTTCATCCTTTAACATACAGATTACATTTTTATTGTTAATTTACCCAAAATTAAAGTCTTGTACACTATAAATTGAATCTTTATCATGGGTTAACCAAAAATTAAAGCTTTTTACACTAAAAATAGCATGAAATCACAAACAATTACCAAAATCAAACATAAATATCATATACAAGGGCTGAATCGAAAGGGACTAAAGTTTAAACCACACAACAGGCACTAAATTAAAGAGATTTAAAAGGATGCTCACCAAAATAATGAAAAAACCCGAAACCTTTGGGTACTAAACCCTAGCCGCACCCCTCTTTCTCTTCTTCTTCTTTTCCCTTCTTCTTCCTCAAACCCGACCTCCCTAGTTGCAGCACCGCCACCAACCTAGGAACGATTCTTTTCCTTCAAAAAACAAAATGAAATCTAAGACCAACAAGTCTCTCAAACTCGAAGAAAGGTGTGCATTTTTTCGACAAAAAACGTTCGAAAGGGAAAGAGGCAGGAAACTTCGAGCTTCCTTCACGGCATAGGACGAGATCCTAGCTAGGTAAGCTTTTATATGAAGTTTTTTCTTTCCTCTCTTTTTGGTTTTAGAAAAGAAGAAATGATGGACACCTAATTTTTCAATCAAACCCTAGTTGTTGTCTCCATTTCTTTTTGAAAAAAAACCCCCTCTTATTGAAGAAAAAAAATGAGGCTTATATAGCCTCCAAACTCTTGAATTCCATCCGTAGATTTCCTTTGCATCCTACAGCTTCTCTAATTTTCCATCATTCTCTGAATTAGGATTTTTGACCTTTTGTTTTAATTCCTATTTTGTCTTCTTATTCATATGAACAACTAATTCAGCACATGACGAGATGAGCTGGTTAAGTTGTTACGGTTTTCCCTTTTCTCGGCAATTTCTTCCTTACTAATTTTTGTTTTATTCAATTTTAATTTTGTTGGCTTAGTTCTTCCTCACATTGTGTAACAATTAGAAGCTCAGACAACAAACTACTCCTGTGACGATCAATACTGAGTTGAAGACTTTGAAGGGGTAGATCATCTGGAGAAGATACAATGATCTCGTCAAAGTATTATTAGATGATCGGGAGAGCAGAAACTTTCCTGAGGAGAATGATGAGCAAGCCATTGAGCTGGTTTCCAATTGTTGTAAAATTTGATTCACAAAATCATCCTTGAGAAAAGCAGAAACCAAAATATAAACGCAAAATGTGGATTTATGACTCTAGATTCTCTCGAACACAAAAAGCTAGCCTTTCTACAGATTGGTCATCAAAAGAGTTATCTATCTCCTTAATATTTGACACAAAGTCCATGGCATCTTTGTATCTTCTTGCTTTACAATAACCATCCACCACAATCTTGTCCGTTAGTTCATTGGGTCTGCAGTTGTGCTAAATCATATAGCCAATAACATCATCTATTTCTATGAACATTCCCTTCGCAGCATACCCTGCCACAAAACGTATTATATGTGAAAAATCATGGTCGAATCCCTCTAGTTTTCATTTTAGAG
>AWUE01010706.1:0-11560 GCA_001974825.2 Corchorus olitorius | reverse complement strand
CATCAAGCTGGCATTAGTGCAAACCAAATGGTCTGAGGCTCTAGAATCTAAAATCCAATCAGAGGAAATATTACAAACCGAAACATTACCAACAAAATTAGCTGATGCGCTCAGCTTCTTTTCAGAGCCAAGCAAAGAAAGCAGCTATGTAATTTGCTCATGTGTTAATCCAGGGATTTGGTTGTTCGTGCCAGCTGCAACCTGTTGGCTAGAACTAGTACCTCCCCCTGAAGTTGCAGTGTGCACTGTCCCTTGTTGTTGGCGTCCTCCAAGACCTCTTCCTCTATTGCCCCTTGTATCCCAATCAGCCGGATAGCCAATCAGCTCATAACACCTTTCTTTAAGATGCCCAAGTTTACCACAATGTCCACATATAGGTTTGTCACTCTCTTCTTCATTAATGACTCGTGTTTGCTGTGATGATTGATTAACATTTGGTGAAGGTTTCTGACTTGGTTTCACTGCAAATGCTGCTGCCTCGATAGGAACTCTACTACTGCCAATGGATAATTTCTTCTCTTCTGTGATCAGCATGGCATAAGCCCGATTGATGGCTGGTAAAGGATCCATACTCAAGATTTGTGAGCGCACTGTCTTGAACTTATCCATGTTAATGCCACAAAGAAACTGATGGAGTCGTTCTTGCTCTCTTTCTGCTTGTAACTCTTTCAGTCCACCACAAGAACAATTCAAGACTTTGGAGACAATATTGATCTCATCCCAAAAAGACTTCATCTTGGTATAATATTCCGAGACAGACATATTATCCTGCTTTGTTTGATATATCATGTCCTTAAGCTCGAACAAGCGGGCATGGTCTGAACCTGCAAATCTTTCATGAAGATCCTTCCATATATCATGTGCTTCTTCATAAAAGGCAACACTACTATGGAGTTCTGGAGCAATAGAATTATTCAGCCACGTAATCACCATGAAATTGCACTTTTCCCAAGCAAATTCTTCCTTGCTTCCAGGACTAGGCTTCTCTAAGGATCCATCGACAAAACTCAATTTGTTCCTTCCCTTTAAGGCGTTCGTCATGGTCCGTTTCCATATAGAGTAGTTTGTACCTGTCAAAACAATAGTGATGAGGCTAGTTGTAGAACAATCGACATTTGAGAGATAATAAGGGCTGGTAATATCATTCATGGGATGTAAGGTGTGGCTTTTAGATGCGCTTAATGCGCTCAACAAGGTATTGGCGGCGGTCACAGTGCTCGCTTCAGTTTTATCATCATTTGTCATTGGTGGCTAATTTTTAGAATTTAGGTTTAGGTTTTCCTAACTCTGATACCATGTAAAAAGAGAAGAAAAGGGTGTATTTTTCTATTGAATGAAAACAGCTATATATACAACAGATACAAATGTGATGGAATTTAGTCATTTACAAGCCTAAGCCTTATTTACAAACAGGGCTTAGCCCACTAGTACAAGCCACATTCCGATATATACACATACCAACTGGAGTTCTTTTTTATCTTCTATGCCCAGAGTGTGGAAGGCCTTGGAATATCACTGTATGTACAATCCTTTGACTACCATTCTTATTACAATTTTAAATTGGAATTTATTTTTTTGTTTCCAGGTTGTATATATGTACTTTCTTTTACTACAAGATGTGTTTTTCGCTAAACATTGCCGTTAAATAGAACTGTTATTGGTTGGTGCTTATGATTTCTTAGAAAGCATAATGTACAACATATAAGAAAAAAAATGAAGTATAGAACAATAGAAATTTGTGAAAATTAAATAGTAATAGCACCTTGCGAATGGAGCCCTAGTGTTCACAAGGTCACTTTTGATAGATGAAACTAAATATGGGTAAGGGAAAATGGAGAGAGTGAAAACGTAGAGAGCATATATACTTGGAGTTTCATGGAGATTTGTATGTATAGTTGTTTCCGACTTTTTTATTTCATTCACTATCAAGTTAAATTGTTAATTATGATCAGCCTGCAAGTGCATTTTAGAGGATATCATTCAATATAGTGAACCTTTATAGACTCATTAAAAGAGGTTAGTACAGGTATTCTGGAAATTGAGAAGGTTGTTTTAGCTTCATTCATATCTTTTTCATTCTTTGTTTTTCTAATGATGTGTTCTTCATTTTCCTTGCAGTGCTCAGCCAAAGTTAGCACTTTACCCTGCACTCAAGTTGACAAGATTGCTTTTGATAAAGTAATGTGAGGTGCGTTCTTTTTTTTTTTTTTGCTTTGATTTTGAAATGACTTACATACTTATTTGTCAAACATTTAGGACGGTTCATGCTACTGATTTTAAGGTTGTCATGGTGACTGATTTGTTGGCATTCTTACATTAGTGTCCATGACATTATTTTATCAGTATCTTGGTTATGGTTCCCTTAGACTCCAACATTTAATCAGTGGATGTATACTGATTTTACCCTCTAAATTTTCACTGTCAAAGATGCATATATAGTTTCTCAAGATAGTGCCTAGCTTCTTTAGCCTAAGTAGTCAATAATAAGAAACAATCGACATATATAGCATATTGTATTATGGTTTCTTGATTTGGTTTCTTCATTGCATCCATTGATCATATATGGATTGTTTAATTTTCTTGAGTCATCTTTGTAGTTCCTGATTTAATTAGATATGTTAATAATTACATAGTCCATAAGCAGTGCATCATCAAGTGCTGCAGATATCAGGATAGGCTAATATTTTTAAACACATGATGTCAGTTGAAATTAATCATTATTTGTAGCACATCTGGTTTTTCCTTATGCCAACTATAAATTTTATCTATTGCCCTAACATTTTCTTATTGAGTTGATGTGCAGAAATAATGCCATCTGTGACTTTGCTCCATTTTGATCATCCACATGGTATTAAAGAAGAATATGGGGCATTCAGAAGTCACAAGTTTGTGTAAGTTAATCACCATATATATTGCTTTTCAATTTCATTGGTAAAGTTGCCTTGATTGTCACAAGTAACTTTATTCATCTATAGACTATTATATGAGCTACTTTTATGTGTTGTGCAGAAGAATTACATAGGTAACTTAATTACTTTGATTGATTATGTACCTTGACATCAAGGTGAAGATCATGATCATGATGTTGTTGTCAATCTTAGAATAGATTTTAATATTACCTACTTATAGCATATTCTTTGTTCTTTATATACTTAGAGGTGAATTTGAGCTGGCTGTTGACCTTGAGAATGTCAATGTTTAAGACACTATCAACCAGGTGATTCAGTGCAAATCCTCAGTGTAGATTCCCATCATTTTTTGGTGTCGTTGAGTTGTTTGCTTTTTCACTCTATCTGCTATAAGTTTTGATCCCTGCAATAAATTTTGGTTTCCATACGCAGTCTACATCTGCTTGGTCTGAAAATACTACAGTTACATAACCTACTAAGATATTGCTTTACAATGCAAAAGGAGTTGCAAGGACATATTTGCCCAGCAACCTTTTATGAGCATTAATGTTACTACTAGCCTCATCTTCCAATTTTGACAGAAACTATAGTTCCTACCAGCCTAGCGAGGGCAATTAAAACCCTAACTGATAGGCACTTATTTACCTTAATTCTTTATGCTTAATTTGATGATTTTCAAGTGCCTATCCTTTGAATTAGTACTTAATTGCTTTGTTTTTGTCTTATAGGTACTTTTGGAGATAATGATTACGGAACTAGACAAATCAAGCGGTTTTTTGAAGAAATTGGAGAAATAATCCGAAGATCGGGTCTTAAAGTTTGCCCTCGGAAGTAACGATCATATTGGATGCGATTGTGTAGCAAAAAGGAGAAAAGCTTGTGAAAATTAATTTCTGAGGACACCCAGCCCCGGGTACCCCTATCCGGGGGCGGGTAGCATCAGGAATTATGCGCCAGTGTTTTATATGAAGCCTGAGGACACCCGGCCCCGGGTACCCCTACCCGGGGGAGGGTGAGTTACGGAAGTTGCGATTTTTGAATTAGTTTTCCTACTTTAAGTGGGCTTCTTCTCCAAGATCTCATCATCAAAACTGATCCCACAACTCTTAGACCAAATCTAGACCATAGTTAATTATTTTCCTAGTCTTTTTAGGATTTTAAATATATATTAATTATTTATTTATTTCCTAGTTATTTTAGGATTAGGTTTTAGCCCCTATATAAAAGGAACCTTTGTACACCAATCTACAATATCTTTATCTATCTCTCTTTTACTTTTCTTATTCCTGGTTTTCATCAATTATGAGATAAACTTTTCTCTCCAATTTTATGCTTAGACTTTTAGGTTGATTTGTGAGATTTATGTTCTTAATCTGATTATTTATCTTGGTATTTTATGATTTCAGATTTATCTTTATGTTTTTATGATTTCTAATTGATTTGGTGGCCAACTTATTAATTAGGATTATAAATCTATTGCTAGTTGGAATTTTATACCGTTTGATTAGGTTTCACATGGTAGCAACTAGTGAATGGGAGGGGTTATCGAAAGATAGCTGGAACTTACTAGGAATTCATGAATGCGAATTGAATGCTCGCCCGTTTGGGGAGTGTTATTTGTGTAGGCTATAATTCACTATGCTTAATGTTGTTAAACCGAATTCTTTGTGCGTTTGCCATAGGGTTAGGAGCTCAATTAGACTAGTTAATAGCGTTCGCTTTAATTAGTACAAGTGGATCGGCCCGCGCTGGCGCGTCGGACGTTCAACAATCTACTTCTTTGAACAATTTTCTATTCGAATTAAATTGTTTGATACGTATGAAATTTCGAAAGTACTATGATTTTAAATGTGTTGCATCTTTAAAAGGCTATACTATTAACATTGAGCATATGCCCTAAAGTTAGCAATAAATAGTAAATATTAGTTTGTACATGGACAGGTGCAATAGCTTCAATTTTGTTTCCTGCTCTAAAGTGTGTAGCACTTAAACAAAAACTAAGTTTACTCTCTTCTTCATATGGACATGAAAGGTCTGAAGAGAGGTTACAATTCTAGATAATTAAGGGGGATAGGATTTATTATAACACATTTATGTGAAAGGAAATGATAATTACAAAGAAGGGCTCAAGGGCAAGAACTGGTTAGAAACTAACCTAGGGTCTTCTTAGTAATTTGGCAAGTGAGAAAATACAGAAAATGACAAAAAAATTTCAAATGGAGCCTCCTCATCGATCTTCAAAAGGGGCCTTTGGTAAATTCTCTAGGTCTTTCAAATAATATTTAGTATATATTGTGGTGAATTTATGGGATTGATTAGCGTTTGTTGTCAATCTACGCCTTCTATCTTGATGAATATGTTAATATCTTTTGTTTCAATGATCAGATCAACCTGAATAGTCGATGCTTGGGATTGGAGTATTTATTTATCTTGTTGCTTAATTTTATTATTTTCTTGTTTATTTATTTTTATTGTTCACTTAATTCACAAAACCCCAAAAATTGTTAGTTTTAGGATTAGTTAGAGTAAAATAGTTTACACAACTCTTTGTCTATAGGAAGGTTTAGTAATTTATTTTTGGTGGTAAACGACACCCATCAGTAACCTTTGAAGACTTTCAATTCACTAAGACCATAGGCACTGTTGAGAGTGAGACTGTTAATGTTGTAACTTCGGATATCCCAGGAATTAACCAAACAAATAATTAAAGCGGAAAAACAACAAAGCAAATTTTCTTGTGGACCTATGCCACAAATCTCCACTATCAAATCAATCAATTACAATCAACAATCATAATAATCTCTCTAGCAATCTCTCAATCTAATCAACCCAACATGGGTGATTCTCTCACAACAACCTAAAACTATCTTAGCTTTCTCTCACAACAATACAACTCTTTCTATCTCACACACAAAAATCTAAACAGAAATTGCTTATTTATACTAACACAAACTTGGCCTCCAAGAATCCCTTTCCTATTAGGATTCTTGTCCACCAATCAAAAAACTCTAGAAAAATCCTAAACCAAATCTAATTAGGAATTGAGTCAAAATCCTAACAATCTCCACCTTGACTCAAATTCCTTCATCAAAGCTTAATTGCTCCACCCTTTGACCAAATCCACAAAGGTGACTTTCTTCTTTGTTGGCAAATCCACATCCTTCCTCTCAATTTGATGCGAAGATACCGATCCATCTCCTCTAATTGTGCTTCCAATCAACTCATACAAATTATTTGAATTCTTCACTGCTTTCATCACAATCATCGAACCTTTGGTGATTTTCAAGCCTCCACCTTGGCAAGAATATCCATAACCCAAGCTATCCAACTTTCCAAGCGAAATCAAATTTCTTGTAAAGTTTGGAACATACCTTACATTCCCAAGCATCTTGACACTTCCATCATGCAAACGAAGTCTCACACTCCCAATGCCTTCAATTTTTTCTTCACCATTATTAGTCATGTAGACAGGCCTATCACACTTCTCAACTTTTGAAAACCAATATTTCTTTGTGCAAATATGTTCAGAACAAGCAGAATCAAACACCCACATATCTCTAGTGTCTTTCTTTTCTTCTTGCACCATTAAAACAACAGTTTCATCAGAATATTCCTCACTATCAGCAGTAGCAACATTAACACCAGCCTTATTCTTTTCTTTAGATTTCATGAAATCCCACAAATCTTATTTTAACTTCTTGCAGTAAGCTTTTACGTGCCCCATCTCATGACAATAATAACACTCCTTACTATTGAAATCAACCCTTGGCCTCGAACTTGATCTTCCTCTTTCATTGAATCTACCCTTTGATCTCGCATCATTCTGATCTCTTCTATTAGTTCTTCCACGCTCCACCGTGAGAGCACCATTCCCTTCATCTTTCTTTTCAGTCTCTTTCAATCTATCATACTCAAAAATTGCAGAAGTCACATCTTGCAAGCTCAAGGTTAAGCTCTAGTCACAGGATCATACCTGTCGGTAAGAGAATTAATCAACAAAACTGCTTTATCAACCTCTTTCATGACTTCATCCACACTTGCCAGCTGACTAACCAATCTATTAAACTCGTTTAAGTGTGCCCTTAAACTTGTTCCTGCTTTCATCTTCAACCCAAATAATTCTCTCTTCAAACACAACATGTTAGTAATCGATTTTGACATATAAATCGACTCCAACTTATCCATCAACTCCTTTGGGGTTTTCACATCTAACACATCATACTTAATTTCAGTAGCAAGAGACAAACGAATTGTACTTACTGCTTTTCGTTGAATATCTCGCCACTTGTTCTCATTCATCGTTGTAGGCTTATCAGCTTCAAGCGCATCTCCCAATCCTTGTTGTACTAACACATCTGTTACCGTACTCTGCCACATCTGAAAACTGTTCGTTCCATTAAACTTCTCAATCTCAAACTTCAAAGCTGATCCGCTGTTTTCTGTCATCTCTAATCAACCAGACTCTGATACCACTTGTTGTAACTTCGGATATCCCAGGAATTAACCAAAAAAATAATTAAAGCAGAAAAACAACAAACCAAATTTTCTTGTGGACCTATGCCACAAATCTCCACTATCAAATCAATCAATTACAATCAACAATCATAATAATCTCTCTAGCAAACTCTCAATCTAATCAACCCAACATGGGTGATTCTCTCACAACAACCTAAAGCTATCTTAGCTTTCTCTCACACACAAAAATCTAAACAGAAACTGCTTATTTATCCTAACACAAACTTGGCCTCCAAGAAACCCTTTCCTATTAGGATTCTTGTCCACCAATCAAAAAACTCTAGAAAAATCCTAAACCAAATCTAATTAGGAATTAGATCAAAATCCTAACAGTTAATAAGACCAAAGTAGCTCCAACTGTTGAAATCAAGAACTTAGCACGAGGATAGCAACACACTTTACCCAGCCATGATCTCTTATTAATTATACTTAGCACATTCTGTTATGTTCGAGTTGTATAATATATCTATGTTTTGACTACTTAATTTCATTTCAGCTGTTGCCTTAAATTATTGCAAATAATCTTGCTTTCTTTCTACCTTTTAAATAATTAATTAGCTTCTACTAAGACATTCTTTCTCTAACTCTCTCTCTCTATATATATATATAATTATTATATATATTCCTAAGTGTATATACTTCCACTCAATATTAATTAACAAACTTTTTTTTTTCCAACAATATTAACAAATAACAAACCGAGTCACCACCCCGCACAAGGTGCGGGTCCTTCATTCTAGTAATGTAATAATTTGATATTGAAATAACTTCTGTGAAAAGAAAAGTGCTTTTCGTTGTCCTCATTCTCTTTGTGCTTGTTGAATTAATTCTAACAGATTTATTGTGAAAAATTTTACAAATATTATGTTAATTAATAATCTTGAAATTAATGAAGAAAAATTAAAGTGAAGATAAATATTAGAATATTAATGACTGAAAATTATAATATATATAATTGTATAACATTAGAAAATGTGAAAAAAAATGGAAAGCAGAATTTTGAACGTGAAAGTATTATTGAATATCCAATATCCAATTTTCATTTTAAAATAATATTTTCTCAATCTTCTACACTTTCAAAAAGATCAAATGAATTAATCTTGAAGAGCTTCGTTCAAAAATGACATGCAAAAAGTCATTTGAAAGTCGAAGATTTGCAGAGCTAGCTTTTACATATACAATTATTTTGTTCATGCACAAAAGAGATAAGAGTTGAAAATGCAGTCAGGAAGTTGAAAATAATGACCGTTGTCATGATGATCTTCATAAGTGCAGATGAATTTAACAATATTTAGATAAACACATTTTTTTCATTAGTAGACAATGTGTACTATGTTTTTCGTCAATCATGTCAGCCGATATTATATTTGATTAGAGACCATTAAATCTTGGGGATAAACCAACAAGTTTTCGCATAACAAGTTAAAAAAACATTTGCAAAGATAAAAAAAATTTACCAATTAACGAATATGGTTTAGTTAGTTAAATAATTCACTAGATTTAGTTATAAATTCATTTGGATTAAATTCTAATTTGAGTCAATTTTAAAATTATCTAAGTATAAGTTGGTCCAATACTATTTAGTTAGGATTACCAAATGGTTGTGTTGTGCCAAAAATCTTTTGCTAGAGTTTTCGCGGAGAATTCTTTATGACAGCATAAGGGCGTGCCAGTCAATTTGCTGAAATTGACAAAGAGGGTGTAAAAACTGGATCTGGAGCGCGGAGCAGCAGATTAAAAGATCATAGCGATTGTGGGGACTGGATCAAAGTCACACCGGAGCATCTAAATCATTGGATCCACAAACAATTGTTCTTCATAATTGGGCCTTCCTCTAACTGGATCAGATCTGAGAGATCTACTTTGACTGCAATTGAAATTGAAAAGAAAATAACAAACTGATATGTTATTTCTGAGAGAAAAACACGTGTACAGTGTTTTTATGTCCGGAGACAAGATTGAAACAACAGAAAAACACTAAAAGAGTGTTTGATTGTCCTGAGACAAGATCTAAACAAGGAAAATATGAAGAACGAGTAAGAACTCGTGATGAACAAAGAGAAAATGGCCCAGAGCCAGAGAGAAAATAAGCACGGAGCTTGTTTTTTGCGCGGAGCAAGTTTGTAGCTTCAGGAGCTGAATTTTGAGATAAGTGATATCTGCCTAAAACCTGAAAATGGCCTCCCTTTATATAGGGGGCGGTATGGGCTTTGGCATTAATGGGCTTGCCTTGCTGAGAAAGGCAAAATCCTCCTCCTATGCAGATGACAGCATCCAGGAAGGTGTAGTGAAGCTTCTTTCTCCTCCTGATTGCTTCCAACTACTGGGGAGAGGGGAAAATAGGTGTCAGGGCGCCACTCTGCTTGGATAGGAGATGAACATCTTCCTCCTGGGAAGTTGATGACAATTCTTCCTTCTGCCTATCACACAGCGGCAGGCCTTCGTTGCTTCTTTTGTGCTGAATTTAGCTATTTTGACTAAGTAGTGGCCAATTGACATCATGAATTGAACTTTGATCATTAAAGCCACGAAATTACTCATACTTAGTCATATTTAGCTCTTCAAATCATGAAAATAATAATTAATTAAGAAAATGGCTTAAACCGGGGTAAGAAAGCCACATGTCCTTAACTGAAAAGAATGCAAAAGTTGCAAACGAACTAGAAATAAGACAAAATTTCACCAGTAGGCTTAAATTATCTCCATAAGACTATGGAAAAAATTTTAAGTGAATTCGAGCTCTCCTTCATGGTGAACTTGGTTTCACTCCCCAAAACGTCCTTAATTGAAAACTAGGCATAAGTTTTTACTCCGATGTCAGAATGAGGTGAAATTTTACCAAGATGATCTACATAGCTCAAGGATCATCATGGAATGCTCCTTGGTAGAAATCGCAGCTCTAGCCTCTTCAATTGATCAATTTTACCATTTTGTCCTTAATTGAACAAAATACAAGTTGCAGTTTCGCCTCCCGGGGAGGGGAACAAGGCTAGGCGATTTCTCCACTATGGTTGGTCGACTATATGGAGGAGGTGTGAGGTTGAAAATCTCATGCCTCTCTCACGTGCATAGTTGTTTCTCTTGCTGACAAACTTTAGCTCTCTGCCTCCTTCCTGCAGGAAGAGAAAAATATCCCTCTGCAGGGCAGAGGGCGGCCTCTCCTCTACATGGGAGACGACTTGGGCCTTGCTATGTATGTCCATGAGGTATTTTTCATCTCATGGGTAGATGACAAGCAATTTTTCCTTTTTTACTTGTTTGCCTCCCTAGCATGCAGCAATATCAAAGGAAACTGCTTCTGATTTACTTTCTTTGCCACTCTCCTATTTTTGGGCGGCATATATGGAAATAATAATAATAATTTCAAAATTATTATTATTTATTAATAATTTCGGCCTTAATTAATTAATTACAAGAATTTCCTAATTCAATTAGAATCAGGGTGGTGCAGAAACTAAGTTTCTTCAGGATTTGAAATAAAATCTTGACCACTCATCTTGATATAAATCATGTGAAGACCAATTTACCCTCAATTGTAAATTGAGGTATAAACAATGCACCCCCCCCCCCAAACTTAAGTCCTTGAATTAAAAAGGAAAGGATTTGAGCTTGTATATAAGGAAATTGGTCTTAGCCGAAATTTCTCCTCTTATTTTCCTTAGGCAACGTCGACCCCTCCTCTTGGTACCATACTTAGCCAAAAAATTCAGCAAGTTGTCAAGCTTCAATGGCTTCCAAGAGTCAAGATCTCAACAACAATCATCAAGCAAAATCCTCCTCCATGCCCAACAATTTAAGCCGCAGCTCCCTGTCCTTGGAGGCTTCCAAAATCATTGGCAAGGATCATGTAGATGTGACTTTGATGATAATTATGTGGTGTTATAGCTGCTGGAATTTAGAGGATTAATTTGAATTAAGATCCAAATTAATTTAGTGAAGAAATTGGCAAAAAAATCCTAGCAAAAATTATGTAATTTTGGCATAGGATTAAATTTTTGCCATAGATCTTTTAATCAACATGTTGCTACATATAATCATATATTATATGGCATGAAATCATGTTAAATTGATAGGATTAGGGCTAGGGTTCATCGATTAGGGTTAGAAACCCTAATTTACAATATTCGGCCTTAATT
>AWUE01010705.1:0-35590 GCA_001974825.2 Corchorus olitorius | reverse complement strand
AAATTATTAACATAATTAATTTTGGCAGCCATAAATTAATATTTTTGCCAAAATAAAAATTATGAAATAATTTTAAGGTGGTAAAATATAATTTCACCAACTTGTAGTGCTTGAAATTAACAATTTCTTGCTAACTTTTTTTTATATATATATAGGCCGCATTTGCTATTGGGGCGGCTTTGTCCACTAAGTTTTGAATGAACTTGGTGAGGATAATGTCCTTAACACCATTCTTCTTGCCCCCCGGGCATTGCTTGCCATCTCCTGGGTACTTCCAAAGTTTCTCTGCCTTGACTTTCCTTCGTGATTTTCGAACCGGATTTGATCCTGTCTAACAAAGCATCAAGTCGGCTGAGCACCTCATCGACACTTGTTGTATCTTTTTTTATTTCAGGAGAGTCTTCAATCCCCTTGGAGCTGGTGACTTCTACGGAGTCGTCAACTTCCTCAAAGTCAAGGTGGTTAGAAAGTTGCCCCCCAAGCATAACTTCCTCTTCTACCACTTTGTCTTTGTTAAGTTGATCATCAATATGTTCAGTATAGTCATCACTTGTGGTGCAATGAATGGTGACATCATCTTCCTCAATGGTTTTGGCGCCATCTTCACTGCCCCCCGAGCGTTCGTGATCTTCTTGAGACAGTTGACTTGTGCTATTTCCTTCACCACTTCCCATACTCATGTCTTCATCAATAGAATCAGTAATATGGGTGGTGTCACTAGTAGATGTGGCATCATCACTAGATGAAGTAGTGACACCAACATCTATTTTGATTGGAGTATACTCATAATCACCATCATCCATATCGGCAGTGGTGGAACCAGCAGTAAAATTCTGGAGTATGGAGTTCATGTTCATCTCCACTCCTTTTCTTGCTTTGGCTCTTTTACGGAGTTCTCGCCTCCTCCAAGTCTTCTTACTTTGCTGAGTAGGTTGGCTAAAGATTTTTGGATGTTCAACCTTTCGCCAAACACCACTTTGGACCCTTGAAGTTGACTGGATCATCTTTGGCTGTGCATGAGAATTTGGAGTTTGTTTTAATTGTACCCTTCTAGATGAAGATGGAGCAGATGAGTAGGTGGGTGGTGTCACTTTTAGAGTGGATGGCGCCACCTGCTGCTTTGTCCTAGGTGGAGAAAACTCCAACTTTCTTCTAGGAGCCTTGTGTTTCAATGCCACTGACCTTGGAGTTAATGGTTGAGCAAGTTGATAATCCAAGGGTTTTTGCACCATGGTCACACCTTTTGCCTTTCCTTCTGTAAACAAGTGACCATTCTTTCGAAAGTTAGCCATCACCTTGTCAACAACTTCTTCTACAAGAGGTGAGACTTGGGTGGCCACTTGGTGTGGATGGAGTATGACAACTTGATGTGGGTGTAACTCAGGTAGTGTGACCAAGGGTGGCGGCACTTGCTGCTGTATTTGCCCCCTGAGTGTTGTTTCTATTACAGAGATGGCTTCTAGCACTTGTTTGAAGCCATTCTCATTCTTGGTTATTTGCTCTTGGATCATCTCTTGGATTCTAGCTTCCATCTTGTTCAACACCTCTTCTAAGGCGTTAGCAAGATCATCAGGAGTTATGGTGGAGGTGACACCTCCTGGGAGGTAGGAGGCATCTCCTAGGAGGAAGGAAGCATCTCCCTCTTTGTTACTTTCTGCGCCACTCTCATGTCTATGTAAGGACATGTGGTGCAGAGAATTTTGCTTTTCCTTTACATCCCCACTGGTTAGCTGTCCATCTTTTGGAAGATTAAATGCAACCATGTGTATAGGAGTTGGGAAAGGATCCTTGTTGACTCCCGTATCCTTCTTGAGAGGCTCAGGGAACTTTAGTATTCCCCTTTCTATCTTCTCTTGTACTATGTCCTTCAACACAGTACAATTGTTGGTTTGGATGCCTCCAGGAGTCATGGTACTTGCAGTACTCTCTCCCTTTGATGTCCTCAGGTGAAGGAAGGGCATGTCCAGGTGGTAGCTTGATCATACCAGACTTATGTAGAAAGTCAAAGACTTCATTTGTTTTTGAGGTGTCAAATGAATAAGTCTTGCTTCCATCATAAGGTTTCTTCTCTGCTTGTCTCTGGTATATAGCAGCAAACCTCTCCTGGGTCTGAGGGCGTCTCACTCCTACCTTTATCAGACATGGACACTCAATAGGCCAATCAGCTTTGACCTCAACTATTCCAAGTTCAAAATTTGGCTCTTGATAGTAAGTGCCATAAGATGAACTTCTTTCATTCTCCTTTCGTAGGAGAGTCTCAAATCTTGTCACCTTGGTTGACATCTCAAAGAAATCTCTGAAATCAACTGCTTCGAACTTCTTTCGAAGCTCTATGCCAAGTCCATTTTGAGCTAGGCGCACGAACTCTACCTCCTGGAGAGGTGTGCGGCACCTGTTCCTTAGCTCCTTGAAGCGAGCTAAGTACTCCTCAGCTGACTCCCCTTTTATTTGATAGAGGCGTGACATGTCAGCCATGGAGACCTCAGGTTCAGTTCTATAGAACTGTGTATGGAACAACCTCTCCATCTCCTCCCAGGTTCTCATTGAGTTGGGTGGTAGGTTGATGTACCAAGTAAAAACTGCTCCTGTGACAGAGTTAGGAAACAGGCGAAGCTTGTGGTAGCCGGAGTTAGCTTCTCCACACTGCACAGTGAAGCGAGCAATGTGCTCTAGAGTCGTCTGCTCACTTGAAGTTCCGCAGAAACAAGTGAAGTCAGGGACTTTCTATCCACGAGGGAGAGGATAAAGTCTATCATACTCCTCAAGATAAGGCTTCTGGAAAGATGGCCTGCCTACTCTCCTGTAGGCTGGGCCAATCATATCTTCAATCATCTCCCTGATGTGGTTCTGATTGACTGGTCCTTGTGCCTCAGCAACTTCAGGTGGATGGCGTGGAGCAGGATGGCGTTGATGACCATTCCTTGCTCCATTACCATTGCCATTCCTACCATGAGGTGGTACATAGGCCACCACTCGAGGACCAACATGGTTGACTTCCTCTTCCACATTGTCAAGGATGTGAGGGATGAACTCAGCTTCATTTTCTCCTTTTGTAGCTCCCTCCCTAGGAGGCGGTAAGTTGTTATTACCAGCAACATCCACTTGGGGTGGAAATCTCACCTGATTGGCACCATTATGGACATCTGGCGCCACATGTGGAGGGAGAAGTGTAGGTTGGACAGCTCCTAGAGGATGAGGAGGTGGAGGTGGAACTTATTGGTTGTTCACCTCATTGTTGATCACCTGCTGAGGATGTGGCGCAGGTAGGGCGCCAGGCAGCTGTTGGTTTTGCCCCCCAAGTCCAACTTCCATCTTATTGATGAGTTGTTGGATGTTCTCTTGGGAGTCGGCTCTTTGTTGAGCCAACTGTTGCACTATGAGATCTTGAGAGGTGTTTAACCTTTCAAGAGACTGAGCAATGGCTTCGAGAGCTCGCCACATCTTAGCATCTGTCTGCTTAGGAGGAGAGTCCTCTTCCTCCTTGCCAGTAGAGTCGTGTGGGCTTTGGCTTGAGGAGTCTTGAGGCCTCTTATCTCCATTCTTAGGTGGCATAGCTGTGTTGTGTAGAAAAAGAAAAAACTTAAAGTAAACAAACGAAAAAAAGTAACGAAATTATACCCTGGAGGCGTTGGAGGAGGAGAGATCTACTATCTTGTCCTGCTTCAAGTGTCAAGGGAAGTGAGTTGGTGTGGCCCTTTGAGTGAGGCGGACACCTTGCTGAGAGACTAGGAGACGGAGAGCCGGGGATCGCCGGCAATGCAGAGAGACAGAGAGAGGGGAGGGCGCCAGAGAGGGAAGACAAACTGTTTGTTGTGTCCCACCGGGCGTGCCAAAAAGAGATGTTGGTGCGGCCGAGTGGGTAGTCCAACGTAGCACGAAAAATTGACAAGACAGTCGGGGATCGCTGACTTTGAGAGAGAGAAAGCTTATGGAGACGCCGAGTTGAGAAGACAAGTTGTTGTTGTGTCCCACTGGGTGTGCCAAAAAGAGATGTTGTGCCAAAAATCTCTTTCTAGAGTTTTCGCGGAGAATTCTTTACGACAGCGTAAGGGCATGCCAGTCAATTTGTTGAAATTGACAAGGAGGTTGTAAAAACTGGATCTGGAGCGCGGAGCAGCAGATTAAAAGATCAGAGCGATTGTGGGGACTGGATCAAAGTCACACCGGAGCATCTAAATCATTGGATCCACAAACAATTGTTCTTCATAACTGGGACTTCCTCTAACTGGATCAGATCTGAGAGATCTGCTTTGATTGCAATTGAAATTGAAAAGAAAATAACAAACTGATATGTTATTTCTGAGAGAGAAACACGTGTACAGTGTTTTTATGTCCGGAGACAAGATTGAAATAAGAGAAAAACACTAAAAGAGTGTTTGATTGTCCTGAGACAAGATCTAAACAAGGAAAATATGAAGAACGAGTAAGAACTCGTGATGAACAAAGAGAAAATGGCGCAGAGCCAGAGAGAAAATAAGCACGGAGCTTGTTTTTTGCGCGGAGCAAGTTTGTAGCTTTAGGAGCTGAATTTTGAGATGAGTGATATCTGCCTACAACCTGAGAATGGCCTCCCTTTATATAGGGGGCGGTATGGGCTTTGGCATTAATGGGCTTGCCTTGCTGAGAAAGGCAAAATCCTCCTCCTATGCAGATGACAGCATCCAGGAAGGTGTAGTGAAGCTTCTTTCTCCTCCTGATTGCTTCCAACTACTGGGGAGAGGGGAAAATAGGTGTCAGGGCGCCACTCTGCTTGGATGGGAGATGAACATCTTCCTCCTGGGTAGTTGATGACAATTCTTCCTTCTGCCTATCACACAGCGGCAGGCCTTCGTTGCTTCTTTTGTGTTGAATTTAGCTATTTTGACTAAGTAGTGGCCAATTGACATCATGAATTGAACTTTGATCATCAAAGCCACGAAATTACTCATACTTAGTCATATTTAGCTCTTCAAATCATGAAAATAATAATTAATTAAGATAATGGTTTAAACCGGGGTGAGAAAGCCACATGTCCTTAACTGAAAAGAATGCAAAAGTTGCAAACGAACTCGGAATAAGCCAAAATTTCACCAGTAGGCTTAAATTATCTCCATAAGACTATGGAAAAAATTTCAAGAATGAGGTGAAATTTTACCAAGATGATCTACATAGCTCAAGGATCATCATGGTATGCTCCTTGGTAGAAATCGCAGCTCTAGCCTCTTCAATTGATCAATTTTACCATTTTGTCCTTAATTGAACAAAATACAAGTTGCAGTTTCGCCTCCCGGGAAGGGGAACAAGGCTAGGCGATTTCTCCACTATGGTTGGTCGACTATATGGAGGAGGTGTGAGGTTGAAAATCTCATGCCTCTCTCACGTGCATAGATATTTCTCTTGCTGACAAACTTTAGCTCTCTGCCTCCTTCCTGCAGGAAGAGAAAAATATCTCTCTGCAAGGCAGAGGGCGGCCTCTCCTCTACATGGGAGATGACTTGGGCGTTGCTATGTATGTCCATGAGGTATTTTTCATCTCATGGGCAGATGACAAGCAATTTTTCCTTTTTTACTTGTTTGCCTCCCTAACAGACAGCAATATCAAAGGAAACTGCTTCCGATTGACTTTCTTTGCCACTCTCCTATTTTTGGGCGGCATATATGGAAATAATAATAATAATTTCGAAATTATTATTATTTATTAATAATTTCGGTCGTAATTAATTAATTACAAGAATTTCCTAATTCAATTAGAATCAGGGTGGTGCAGAAACTAAGTTTCTTCAGGATTTGAAATCAAATCTTGACCACTCATCTTGATATAAATCATGTGAAGACCAATTTACCCTCAATTGTAAATTAAGGTATAAGCAGGTTGACACTTCAAATTGAGGCCTGATCTTTCAGAAAATTTTTCAATTAAGGACTTCAACTTTGAAAATGTCAAATAAGTTCCTGACGTTTTTTGAGGAATGCAAAATAAGTCTAAAATCTGGATTATTAGCTACATGCACTAGTGTGCTGACGTGGCATAATGGCGTGTTTAAATGGCATTAGAAAATTTTTTATATTTTTTTATTCCATGACATGACACATGTCACTATTTTATTTATACATAATGAGTGTTGTTTACCATCAAAAATAAATTACTAAACCTTCCTATAGATAGGGTAAGTTTAGGTTGATTCTCAGGGAATTGTTTACTAACTACTTTCTAACAACAAAATAAATCAAGGGATATTTAAATAATTAAAAATAAACTATGAACTAAAATAAGAATAAATAAACTAAATTGCAAATAAATTAAATAAAAGAAAGAAAGATTGTGAGAAAACTTCCAATCCCAAGTTTGACTAATTAGGTTGACCTGATCATTGAAATAAAAGAAGTTAGTATATTCATCAAAATATAAGGCGTAGATTGACAACGAACGCTAATCAATTCCATGAATTCACCACAATACTAATTAAAGCGAACACTATTAACTAGCCTAATTGAGGTCCTAACCCTATGGCAAACGCTCAAAGAATTCAAGGTTCAACAACATTAAGTATAGTGAATTTTAGCCTATATGAATAACACTCCCCAAACACCTATTACCTTCTCAGTCCACTTCCTTCCTTTATAGCTCATGTCCTTTTTGAAGGAAAGAGCATATGTACAGCTGAGTTCTGTTCCAGCCAGTCCATGGTAGTGCCCTTTTCTTGCAGTCTTTGATTTGATCTAGTTGGAAAAAGGGAGCCCTTCCCTCCAAAAGAAAGTAATTTCATCATTCGCTTACGAGAAGGAAAGCTACTCCTGGATGGTTGAGAATCAGAAGAGGAACTCACTAACCTGGCACGAGAGACAACTTCCTACAAAAGATGAAAAGTGCTTAGCTTCAAATGGGATGATTCAATTTGCATCTATAATTCCCTAGAGATTTCCAGCTATCTTTCGATAACCCCTCCCATTCACTAGTTACTACCATGTGAAACCTAACCAAATGGTATAAAATTCCCACTAGCAATAGATTTATAACCCTAATTAATAAGTTGATCACCCAAATTAATAAGAATTATAAACACATAAAATCAAATCCGGAATTATAGAATACTAAGATGAATAATCAGGTTAAAAACATAAATCTCACAAATCAATCCATTAGTTTAAGCAAGGAATTGGAAATAAGAAAATTAGCTACTCATGTTATTGGAAACAAAAACACAATTGTAATTGAATTTATGAAATCCAAAGACATAGCGTAAAGAAAAGAACCACTTTTGCAGATCTTGAACACAAGTAGAAGAAACCCACACAAGAAATTCTCCAAAGAAGAAAGAGATGAAGTATAAGAGGAGGTGGGTTCCAAATACAAGAGTCTCCCTTTATATTGGGCTCCAAAAACCTAGAATATCCAAATAAAATCTTTAAAATCCTAAAAAGACTAGGAAAATAACTAAGCTAGGCCTATAATTGGTCTAAGAGTTGTGGGATCAGTTTTTATGATGAGATTTTGGAGAAAAAGCCCATTTAGAGTAAGAAAACTGATTTAAAAATCGCAACATTCGCGACTTACCCGCTCCTGGGTAGGGGCCCGCTAGCGGGTAGCACCAGAAGCTCTGAGGCTGCCTGCTCCCGGGTTGGGGTACCCGCTCCTGGGTCACCTCAGCAATATAATTTCACGAATTTTTTCCTCTTTTTGCTACCCAATCACGTCCAATATGATCATTACTTACTCGGGAAAGCTTCAAAACTCGATCTTTGGATTAATTCTCCAATTTCTTCACAAAACCGCTTGATTTGTCTTGTTTCATAATCATTATCTCCAAAAGTACCTATAAAAGAAAAACAAAACAATTAAGTATCAATTCAAAGAATAAGCACTTGAAAATCATCAAATTAAGCACAAAGAATTAAGGTAAATAAGTGCCTATCAGTACACATGATTTTTACTATGCGTTTTAAGACACACCCCGTTAAGTCTAATAGATTGGACTAATTAATTGACCTTACTCGAAAAGGTGGGGCCCTAATTTGACATTTTTTTTGAGTTGTGGCCCTTAATTAAGAATTTTTCAAAGTTCGAACCCCAATTTGAGATCTCATCTCTCAAATTCAAAACAACTGAAGATAACAAAACCCTAGAGTCTCCCTAGAGATATCAAGTATCCATCCAACGATTTCCGTGAAAATCTACCAAATCCATCCGATCTACAAAAATTTATAAGTTTCGAACCATTTCCTTGAAGATTTGTCAAATCAATCTCAGATCTAGCAAATCTGACAACAAGGAACTATAAGACTTCGATCATTCCTCTCACATGCTTTTCATCGAGATCAAGCTATCAAGTATTCGAAAAGTTTTCTAGGAGATTGAATTAGAGGAATATTTCCTTATAGAATTGTACTCATTATTTGCCTTTAATTAATAAAATTGATATTGATTTGTTTACATTAATCTTCTGACTTCATTGATTTGCCTTTGGGGTTGATGAATGAGAGTATCGGTAAAGTGATTGGTTCTTCTATGGGGAGGGTGGAAGAAGTTGATACTTGTGGGGAGAAGGTTGCCTGGGGTCGATATTTACGAGTTCGTGTTAGGCTCCAAGTGTATAAACCTTTGCGGAGAGGTATGGTTCTGACAGTTCCAGATGTGGGGAAGCTACTGATCAGTTTTCGATATGAAAGACTTCCCGACTTTTGTTACGTGTGTGGGTGCCTAGATCATATTGAAAATGAACGTGAAAAGGCAGTGATTATGAGAAGGGAGACAGGGAGGGTCACCAAAGAGTATGGCCCTTGGCTCCGGGCAGAGGTTTCACGGTCAAATCTCCCTAAGTTCGATGGTCCTGGAATCAGTGTGTCGAAAGGAAGTGATTATCAGTTGAGTCATGGATCGAAGAACAATTTCCAATTTGATGATTTGAGTTCTGGTTCAGTGGTGAAAGGGAAGGGCAAGGCGGTGGACGGTGGAGGATTGGAGGCTGGGGACCGTAAGGCCATTTTGGCAAGTAATTTCGAAAAAGTGATGATTAAGGTGACTCCGGATCTTCAGGAGGATAATGTGGGATCGGTTGAGAAATTAAATGCTGATTTTTCGGCTAAGGTGGTGTTATCAGATGGCGATAATGATAATGCACGGGGCAAAATATTGAAAATTAATTTGGAGTCAAACTTGCCTATGGTGGAGAGGGATGAGGAGGAAGTTAATTCTAAGTTGAACATGGGCCTATTTGATAAGAGGATGGAGGTGGTTGAGCCCGTTACTAAGATTGACGGTAATGGGCCAAATGGAGAACCTGTTTTCCAGTTTCAAACTGCTGCATCGGAGACAAAATCGACCCCTAGTAAAAAATGGAAAAGAGAGGCTCGTGTGGTAGGTGGGCGGCCCAACAATAGTAGCCCGGGTGGTAATAGAGTGGTTTCGGGGAATAAAAGAGGCAGTATGAATAAAGGGTCGAGAGAGGTGGCGAAGAGGAGTCGTGAGTATGATAGTATTGCTTCTGAAAGTATTTCTGAATATGTCGAGTCTCAAGCGGCGGAGGTTGGTGCTAATGGCCAACCCCGCCGAATACAATGAGTATCATAGCTTGGAATTGCCGAGGATTAGGGGCACCTCGTGCAATTCCAGAAGTACAGAAGGTACTGAATAAGTATCGCCCTAAGATGGTTTTTTTGTGTGAAACGAAGAAAAGAAGTGGGGAGATGGAGTGGTTACGATCTCGTTGGAATTTTAATTCTTGTTTTTCGGTAGATAGCTTGGGAAGAAGTGGTGGTCTTTCTTTGCTTTGGCAGGAGGATTGGGATGTTACTGTTTTAAGTTTTTCTTGTTTTCATATTGATGTTCAAATAAAGGAGGATTCCAACTCGGATCCGTGGAGGTTTACTGGCTTCTATGGGCATCCGGAAACCTCTCGTAGAATAGAGTCTTGGAGTTTGCTGCGCCAGCTTCATGATTGTAGTCAATTACCATGGATTATTGGTGGTGACTTCAATGAAATTTTGGGTGACGAATAGAAGGTTGGGGGTTCTCATCGTCCTAGTTGGCAGATTCAAAATTTTAGGGATGTTATTGATGATTGTGGTTTGGAGGAATTACCTGTTGATGGGCCGGAGATGACTTGGAGAAGAGGGCGAGGAAGCAATGCTATTTTTGAAAGGCTAGACAGATTTTTTGTATCGAAATCTTGGTCCGATAGATTTCCGTCTGCTAGAGAAGACCATTTTTTCTCCACTTTCTCGGATCACTTGCCTATTATTGCCCAGTTGGTGGTGAAGTCTCGTACGAGACCGCGACGAAGAGCTTTGTTCAAGTTTGATAACTGTTGGACGAGACATGAGGGGTTTAGGAAGGTTGTTGAAAATGGCTGGCAACAGGTTGAAGCAAGGTCCTTGATGGGTGTCTTGGGGAAGATTCAACAATGCTCAAAATTATTCTCTCAATGGAATTCGGAAGTATATGGCTGTTTGAGGAAGAAAATAGAGAGGAAAAAAGAAGATATTGCTTCTTTTTATTCGTCGGGTTCGAGACAGGATATTTCTGTATTGGAAAGTTGGCTTGACGAGTTGGTAGAATTGGAAAAATGTAACGAGATTTACTGGAGGCAGAGGGCTAAACAGCTTTGGCTCAAGGAGGGAGATCGCAACTCGGCATTTTTTCATCGATTTGCTTCAAAACGTAGACAAGATAATTCTATTATTAGAATTAAAGATTCGGGTGGTCAATGGAGGGTTGAACAGGAGGAAATTGAAGACACATTCATTGAGTATTTTGAGAATCTGTTTTCTTCTTCTCGGTCTTCTATGCCAAGTAATTTTTGTGATGTTATTTCCACCCGTCTTTCGGAGGAACAAATTGCGATTTTGAACAAGCCTTGGTCAAGAGGGGAGGTTTGGGAGGCTTTGAAGCAGATGAATCCATCCAAAGCACCTGGCCCGGATGGGATGACTGCCATGTTTTACCAGAAGTATTGGGATGTTGTAGGCAATGAGGTGATTGATTCAGTTTTGGGTTTTTTGAATGGTGGGGATTGGAAGCAGGAATTGAATGCCACAAATATTGTTTTGATCCCAAAAGTTAAAAATCCTATTTCTCCAGCTGATTTTAGACCGATTAGTCTATGCAATGTATTGTATAAGATTGTGTCTAAAGTATTAGCAAACCGTCTGAAGCTGATTCTTCCAGAAATTATTAGTGAGAACCAGAGTGCTTTTGTTCCAGGGAGATTGATTTTTGATAATGCTCTGGTGGCTTATGAGACGGTTCATAAATTGAAGAGTAAAAAGTGTGGTCGGGATGGTTATATGGCTTTAAAGTTGGACATGAGTAAAGCTTACGACAGAGTTGAATGGGACTACCTAGAGGATGTAATGCGGACTATGGGTTTTCCGAATGCTTGGATTTCACTTGTTATGACATGTGTGCGAACTGTCTCTTATTCGGTTGTGGTAAATGGCAAAGAATGTGGAAACATTAGGCCATATCGTGGAATCCGGCAAGGTGATCCTATCTCACCGTATTTATTTTTATTATGTGTTGAGGGCCTATCATCTCTGTTGAATTTTGCAGATGCACAAAAGTCATCCAAGGTGTGGCGGTTTGTCGAGCTGCTCCTCGGGTTACCCATTTGCTTTTTGCAGACGATAGCTTGCTTTTCGCAAGAGCAAATATTAATGAAGCAAATAATATTTTGGATCTTCTTCGGCAATATGAAGTAGCATCCGGGCAATTTGTTAACATTGACAAATCTGCCATTTATTTTAGCAATGATACTGCTTTGGATCGGAGGGAAGCTATTAAGCAGCATTTGGGAGTCCATCGATTGTTGGCTGGAGACAAATATTTGGGATTACCGATTTTAATTGGCAGGGAAAAAAGAGTGCACTTCCAGCATATAAAGGAAAGGATTTGGCGGAGGATTAAATCGTGGCAAGGAAAGTTACTCTCGGTGGCTGGTAGAGGAGTACTTATTCAAGTTGTAGCCCAAGCTATTCCTGTATATGCCATGAGTTGCTTTTTGTTCCCGAAAACCTTTATACATGAGCTTAATATGGTGTTGGCTAAATTTTGGTGGCGGCATGGAAAAGATGATCGTGGAATCCATTGGGCAAGTTGGGAGAGTCTATGTACTTCAAAGATGGATGGTGGCTTAGGATTTAGGGATTTCGAAGCCTTTAATTTGGCTTTCCTCGCCAAACAAGGGTGGAGATTTCTCCATAATCCGCAGACATTATGCTACCGAGTATTCAAAGCTAAGTACTTTCCTAATTGCTCTTTTTTGGAGGCAGAGTTAAGTTTGAATCCTTCCTATGTTTGGAGGAGTATATTGGCGGGGAGAGTGGTATTGAAGGGAGGTAGTAGATGGAGAATTGGTGATGGATTGTCGGTGCGAATAATGGAGGACTGTTGGATCCCGACAATTTATCAGGGAAGGCCTATGATGATACGCCAACCACAAAATCAGTTTCCTTGTAAATTTGTTGCCGATCTCATTAATCATGAGGATAGATCCTGGAGAGAAGAACTTGCTTATGGGCTGTTTGATCATGATGTGGCGGATGCTATTATGGATATTCGATTGAGTCGAGAGCGGGTTGCGGACAAGCTGATTTGGGTAGAATTGAGAATTGGTATTTTCACTGTGAAGTCAGCATATCATGTAGCTAGAGCATGCTTGGATAGAGAGATTTTTGATGTGGAATTGAGGAATCCAGTTTGGAGACTTCTATGGACTTCAAAGGTACTTCCTAAAATTAAATTCTTTGCTTGGCGTTTATTACATGGTTTCCTTCCTCTTCGAGCTATTTTGAAAGCTAGGCATTTGGATGTCATGGATAATTGTTGTGCTTGTGGCCTGCCTGGTGAGTCTCTGCGGCATGTTTTCTTTTTTTGCACTTTGGCGAATTCTGTATGGAAAGAAATTGCTGCTTGGGTTAATGGTTTTGTAGAGGAATGGATAGATGATGATGATTTTGGTCTTAACTTTATAGTTTTTGCTAAGCAGAAAGGGGACTTGGAAGTTGTTCTTTGCACTCTCTGGTACCTTTGGTTTAATAGAAACTTATGCTTACATGAGGGTAAATGTTTTAGAGCCGAGCATATTGTGGGAAAGATTAAAGTATTTGTGAAGGAATTTGAGTTGGGCTTTCATAATGCTCATGGGGAGAGTCGGGTGCTGCATAATTTTCCTCCTTCATCGTGGTCTCCTCCATCTACAGATTATGTTAAGTTGAATTGCGATGCGGCGGTCAGACTTAGGGATGGAGAAGCAACTTTGGGTGTAGTATTCCGCAACAGTGGGAGTGAGGTTATATTGGCTGGGGTTTACTGCATTGATAATGTTTTCTCTGTTCTTCAAGCTGAGGTAGCTGCTGTTCTTTTTGGTCTGGAGATGGCTTGGGAACATGGGATCTCTAATCTCCTTGTTGAGTCGGATTCGTCGGGAGCTGTTGATGAAATTCGGAAAGGCAAGGAGTCCCTTTGGCAAGAAGCTGCTTTAGTTTATGATATTACTGCAATGCTTCCGGATTTTAATTCTATTTCCTTTCATTTTGTTAAAAGAGAGGCTAATGGCTTAGCTCATAATATAGCTAAATCAGTGTGTGATATAGGAGAGCGGATAGTTTGGGTGGGACATTTACCATCTTTTATTTGTAATCCGAATATCACTCCTTAAATAAAATGCTTTGCTTTTATTCAAAAAAAAATCTGCTGACTTCATTTTCAGACACAAAATTTGTGTTGGATACAAGTCTCCCAATATTTGGTAATCATTGGAGTCTTTTTTTTTTAATTTGTACTAATTAAAAATCGAATATATTGCATCGAATTTTAAGCAAAACTCTCTCAACACATCTATAATTTTTTTATAACTATGAATTTTGTGTCATAATCCATATTACTCGCCTCTTCTAAAAAATCTTTAAAATTAAGTGGAAGTTCCGCTGATCTAATATAAAATGGGTTATCCATTATACGTGTACGTCAGTCTATGCTTCCGACACTCTTTTTTAATAGCTAATTTTTAAATCGAATGAGATATTCTAACATTCAACATTTAATACTATTTGTTAAGATAGCTAATTACATCTTTATGTATACGAACATATATATGGTTGCTAAAGGCTAAAAATAGTACTATGGGTAGATATGTGGAAGTTACTCGCCTCTTCTAAAAAATCTTTAAAATTAAGTGGAAGTTCCGCTGATCTAATATAAAATGGGTTATCCATTATACGTGTACGTCAGTCTATGCTTCCGACACTCTTTTTTAATAGCTAATTTTTAAATCCAATGAGATATTCTAACATTCAACATTTAATACTATTTGTTAAGATAGCTAATTACATCTTTATGTATACGAACATATATATGGTTGCTAAAGGCTAAAAATAGTACTATGGGTAGATATGTTACGCAAGTGATATTGGTAAAAACAAATGATTGATGGATCAGATAGATAGTGACAGCAACCTATAAGACCCAAATGTAGAAAATTGGAAAGTGAAATCTAGGAGAAAAGAGATTGTGTATAGACTTTTTTGTGATCGTGGAGTCTTATCTTTGAATGATTGCCTAAATTATGTGTTGAAGATCATTTGAACTTAAGTGGGACCAAATTAAAATTCTAGATTTTGATGGATGGTAGGGTTCAATCTGCTGAGATTCATTGTAAGCTTTTTGTCAAGTCATTTATGTACGAAAAGCTATTGGAAATTCGAGTTCGTCAAATGTCAATCACGCCATGCGCATGCTTCACGAAACATATACACATTTCTTTTACAACCACCGGGATTAGTTCATATATACATTTTATCATTTATAAGAGGATTAGTTCATAAGTATACTACTTAAGAGTGTGGATCTTGACCGTAAAAGTACAAAATTGGTCCCTGAACTAAAGCAATCATAGCATTTTGGTCCTTTAAGTGAAAAAATATGTAATTTAATCCCTCAAATGGACTAAATTGAGCAATTAAGTCATTTTCGTTAGTGTCCGTCAAAGGATCCGTTAAATCATCTGATGTGGCAGTGACACCGTTTGCTGAAGTGTCATCTACCACACCATTTTTTAGAATAAAAAAATTATTTTTTTTTAAAGAAAACCGAAAAAAGGGGAAAAAAATAGAAATTTCATTCAAAAAAAATTGTGTAAATTGCAGACACTTGTCATTTTTTATATTTTCAGAAAAATAAAAATATTTAAAAAGATTAAAAAAAATTGAAAAAAAGGTTTTTTTTATTTATTTAAATTGATAACTGAAAATCCAAAAGACATGCCTTACATTAATTTCTTTCCTTTTTTTCTTCTCCACACCGATGGCACTAGCAGTATTCCCCCTTCAATCTTTGTCTCATTTCCTTCACTTTCACGAGTCTTTTTTTAGGGGAAAAAAACCATACCCAAAACAAACTTTTTTTTTCTTTTATCTCCTTTCGATTCTTTTTTCTGTAAAACCTAGCCACCATTCTTAACTCCTAATACTGTCGCCGTAAGACCCCGCCGCCGCCAATCGAACCCAACTGGTTGGGGGAAGGAGATAAAAGAAAAAAAAAATCAGAGGCAGTGATCGGCTTGTACATAGCTGTCCCGTCGGCACCAAAGCCTAAACGCATGAAAACTATCGGACTCTTCTGTTGCATGTCCAAGGTAGGACTCTCTAATCGACATCACTACTGTCTCAGATCCCGACATTTTCACATCTCCTTCGGTTCCTGTACTAAAATTCCTAACACCCCATATTAAGCCCTTTCGGTTGCTTCTTTCCCTCTTTGTTTTTAGATCATGAAGCAAAGGAAAAAGACGAAGAGCGAAGTCATTGTTCATATATATATAGTCATAAAAGAATATATATTTTTATTCTTTAAAGCTTTCAATGTTTCAGTTTTTAATTTCACAAAAATATAAACGGGTAGGCCCCACTTATTAACAAAAATTTTGATTTTTTATTATTTTCTTGAAAATTTTTGTTTTTTTATATATTTTTTAAAAACATTTTTAAATTATTTTTTAATAAAAAAATATAACGTGGCAGATGACACGTCAGTAGAGCGGCGTCACTGCCACGTCGAACGATTTAACGAACCCTTGGACGGACACTAACGAAAAGGACTTGATTGTTCAGTTAACTCTACTTGAGGGACCAAATTACATATTTTTTCACTTAAGAGACCAATATGCTATTGTCGCTTCACTTCAGGGAGCAATTTTGTACTTTTACCGGATCTTGACACATGAGTTTGACGGAGTCAATATAAATTCCTTTATGTAAATTTAAGTTGGGGGGATAAAATTTTGAAGTGTTCCAATCATGGCAACTCATTGCTTAACAATTATAGATTCTTCAAAATCATATTCAAGATTATATAATAATCTACTATATATTATGTTTTTTTAATCAATAAAATAATGAAAATACTTGAGAAGTCCCTGTACTGTAAAAAAGTTTTTAATTTTGTCCATGTACTAAAAAAGCGATCACTTTAGTCCCGTATACTAATTTATTGAATTGGATTAGTATTGATCTTATGCATGAATGAATCTTTAGTAATTTAATGCATATGGTTTATTTATTAATCTTAATTCTTTATTGATTGCATGATTTAAGAATTTTTAGTATTGAATTTAGTAATTGATAAAATAGTTGAGTTGTGAATCTTTAGTAGCAATTTAATTTATCTTTCATTTATATTGATATAAGATGAATCTTTAGTAATTGAACTGTCTTCCAAAAAGCTATCTATGATTTATGATCTATTGTTTTGATGATTGATTTATGTGTTTTGATCCGTGATTCATGATATTTATAATTAATTTATGTTTAAGTGGGGATAAGTGGGGAAGTATTGCTTTTATCTTATAAATTTCCTTTATAATTTACTTTCGTTACAACCAATCTACTTTCTTATTAACTGTTACTATTAACGTGTTTGCTTTTCTTAATTGTTCTTATTAGTTAATTGATTTTAATTCTTCTTTGAGTAATCGAACCTGACTTGCCCTATCTACTAGTTAGTAAGAGTTAGTTAGGTTTTTATTTTTTTGACTTACTGACGACACGATCACAATTTTGGCACCGTTGTAGGGGAAGAAAACAAAATCAGTTAACTTCATCAGAACAACCTCATGCAATCATCATCTTCTTCATCTTACCATCAATTTTATTTTCTTTAATTTCTATTTAATTTTCTGTTTTTAATTTTATTTTCAACCCTAGTCTTTAATTTTGGATTTTAGCCCTTACTCGCAACTTTCAATTTCTGCAATTTGGTCCTAAAACCTTAATTGCCGATTGGAAATTCTGTTTTTGTTTTTCTTTTTTCTTTTCAATTTCCGATTTTAATTTTTCTTTACCCAATTTCAATTTTACTTCGTTTTTTTCTTTGTTTTGTTTTTGCAGATTTGATGCTGAATTGCTAAATTGTTTTATGCAAACTAGATCAAGAAGAAGTGGCAATTTAGTATACGAACCTAATATTGACAAATTGAAGAAGAATCTAAGGCAAAAGAGGAATTCAAAAATAGGAAGTGAAGAAGGAGAGGAATCAGTGACAAATTCTCGTCAGCATACACCTACCAGTACACCTAAATCAGTTGCATTTTTATCTACATCATATTCATCTGCACTAATGAATCTTTTCGACATGGTTAATCAACAACCAATCAAATGAGTTCCAACTATTAGAGAACTTGTTGCACCAGACTTAGCCCTTTAACCTTTGTGAATTACTTACACCGAAATTTTGATGGATTACCTAGTGAAGATCCACATCGCTATCTGAATGAATTTCACATGGCTTGTTCATCTATAAAACCTCAAGGAGTTACCGACGAGCAAATTAAGCCTAGAGCTTTCCCTTTTACTCTACTAGATAGAGCAAAAGATTGGCTTTATTGCCTACTTGTTGGTTTAGTTACCACATGTGAGGATAAGAAAAGACATTTTCTGGAGAAGTAGTTTCCTGCACACAAGGTTTCCAACATCAGAAAGGAGATAAGTCGAATCAGGCAGAATCCTGACGAGAGCTTATATGAATCTAGGGAAAGGCTGAATAGATTTGTTGCTTCATGCCTGCACCATGGAATTGAGTCTCATTTACTTGTGCAATATTTGTATGAAAGTTTGACAAACATATAAAAACATTGATTGACGCTGCTAGTGGAGGATCACTGTTGGATAAGACTGCAAAGCTAACACACTGATTGAAAGTATGACAGCTAGTGCTCGGTAATCTGGATACAGAGACGCCAATGTGAAAAAGGTGAATGAAATTTCTCAATCATCATCTCGTTTGACGAGTATTGAACAAAGATTGGATTCAACCAATCTTCAACTTGCAAAATTAGCGCATCTAATGGAAGCAAAGGTTGCTCCAAGTGTTCCTAAACACTGTGGAGTCTGTTCTCTGGACACGCATTACACTGATGCTTGCCCAACTCTTTTCGAAGACGAAGTTGGAGAAGTCAATTCTGTCAACACTCAGCAATCAATAGAGAGATCACCCCAATTCAGTTGGAGAGATCAATCATCAATCTAATGTCAGCCAAGACAACAATTTGCTCAACAAAAACCCCCCATTCCCTCAAAAGCCGCAAGGTGAATCATCAAGATTGGAAGACGGTGTTACTCGAATTGCTCCATTGCAATTTGATTTTCGAAAGACTGCTCAAGATCGATTCAATCAAGTGAAGACAACCGTTGACATTGTTAATTGATGAGATGGGAAAATTAGCCACTGAAGTTAGAGAATTGAAATTACAAGGTCAAGTTGGAATTCCTACTCAACCGAGAGTTAATCCCAAAGAAAATATAAGCTCTATTGCATTACATAGTGGGAATATGCTAGACAAGCCTTTAGCCGTCAAAGCATATGAGGAGGAGTAGAAATCAGCAATGCCGCAACCTATAGTTGAGAAATTGAAGTCAATTCGGAGATCAAAAGTGAAGCTACACCAACCTATTCAAAGAAAGTAGAGGAGGAAACTCTAATTGATAAACCAAAGACTACACCGTATTCTTTTAAGACCAAAAAGAAGGATGAGATTGATCCTGTTATCTTGGAGACATTCAGCAAAATTGAGGTAAATATCCCGCTATTGGATGCCATTCAACAAATTCCCAAGTATCTGATGTTTCTTAAGGAGTTATGCACCAACAAGAAGCGGTGATCGAGCCAAAAACAACCCTATTTTTATGGCTATTTTATTATGTTTTTGGATCTATTTATGCTTAAATATATGTTATTTTGATAATATTTGTGTTTTGAGTCTTTATGAGATGTGAAATTGAGAATTTGTTAATTTTCACTACTTTTGGAGCTATTTTGATGACTTTTTACACAGTTATGAGCAAAGTAATTTTGAGTATGAATTTGGAGATTCGAAGTTCGTGTTTGAAGACTTATTGAAGATTTGAATATCATTGAAGAATTATTTCAAGAAGCAAGAATTAAAGATTGGAGATTTAATTGCGAAGGATTGAAGACAAGCCATGAAGAAGATCATTGGAGAATTATTTCAAGAAGCAAGAATTAAAGATTGGAGTTTTAATTGCGAAGGATTGAAGAAAAGCCATGAAGAAGCCCAGAAGATTTGGAATTTTAGATATTTTATATGGGGTAATACTCAGCCATATAAACTCATAATTGGAGTTAAAATCCCAATTAATGCCGCACAATCCAAGGAGAATATCCAATTCCCGCAAAATCCCGATACTAGTCCTAACAGGATTAGGATTCAGCGCAGTCTCGGTAAAACAACCATAACTTTCTGCTCAGACCTCCGTTTTGGGCCCGTGAGTAAGCGTTGGAAAGATAACTCCGAGATCTACAACTTTTATTTGAAGTCCAAGACCCAATTATGCTATCTTCAAACCCGAAATTGCCGTCCAAATTTCTGCATGATTCCAGAATTTTTCAGGACCCTATTTTGACTTGAATTGGGTGATTTGCAATTTGTGTTGTTTGATTGTGTTTTTGCCGCAAATTGAAGCTACTTACATCAAAATAAGGGTGCTGCGAATTGGTTTGTTTTGGTTCTAAGATCACTTACCTTTGATTCACTCTAGTTTTGCTACTAATTGTTTGTTCCTCAAGTAGGTCACAAGAAGAGTGAATGTAATCCTTACAAGTTGTTCTTATTAGGCCTATTAAAGCTAAAAGGAGTGGAAAAGGCAAATTGTGTGAGATCATCAAGAGAGATAGAGGGTGGCAACCCATAGGTTGAGTGCAAACAGGAGAGCACTTGTTGGTAATCACACACAGACTAATTGTGAGGATTTTTCTTTATCTATACTAACCTTTTGTGTAGGTACAATGGGAGATAGAAAAGATGGAGAAAAATCAAAGAGGGAATCAAGAGACCGACTTGGCTACTATGATGCAAACCCTAATGCAACGAATGTATACTATGTCAACTCAATTTGATCAAAGGATGAATACCGTAGCACAAGAAGTACAACAAGTAAGAGAGGGAAAAAATCAACCTAGGGCTAATCAAGCTCAACTACCACCACCAAGGGGAGGCGATTTGGTAGATGAAGCTAGGGGGCCTCAAGTTCAAAGGCAAGTTGCAAGGGGAGGTCCATTAGATAGATTGAGGGAGCAAGAGGCTGGAGGACAAACTTATTTGGGCAACTTGCAGCCTTGAAGGGTGGTTGATAGAGAGGAGTTTAAAGACAACATCAAGTACACAATTCCTAAGTTCAATGGAAGGGGAGTTCTAGAATATTATTTGGATTAGGAGTCTAAGCTGGATATATACTTTGATTATCATCCTTATGCCGAATCTAGGAATGTACAAATTGCTATCCTTGAGTTTGTTGAGAATGCTTTAAATTGGTGGAATCAATTGGTGCAATCTAGGAGGAGAAATAGGGAGAGGCCAATTGACACATGGGCCGATTTGAAAAGTGCTATAAGGAAGAGGTTTGTGCCAAGTTACTACATCAATTCCCTTTATCAAAGATTGCAAGCATTGAGGCAAGGGTCTAAGAGTGTTGGTGAGTAATATTCAGAGATGATGTTGTTGATCTTTAGGGCTGAAGTTGAAGAAGTTCCATAAGCTGCTATGGCTAGATTCCTTTCAGGTTTGAATAGGGAAATTCATGATACTGTGGAGATGCAACAACACTATGATTTAGAGATGTTGCAACATGCTTTGAGGGCTGAGGGACAACTGAAGAGCAATAGTGTGGCCAAAAGGGGATTCACATCATCAAATAGCTCATGGAAAACTCCTTACAAGAAAGAAGAGAAAACTCCATACAAGGAGAAGGAGGTGGCGCGAAAGGGGTTTGTAAAACCTAAACTTGAAAGTAAGAGTTCTTCAAGTTCATCATCTAAGACTCACATTAAGTGTTTTAAGTGTCAAGGATTTGGTCGCTATGCTAGAAATTGTGTTAACAAGAAGGTAATGTATTTTAATGAGCATGGTGAGCTTTTAAGTGAAGAAGAGGATTTTGATTTAGATACTAGTGGGGATGGTGATGATGGTGATGAGATACTAGAAATTGTGTTAACAAGAAGGTAATGTATTTTAATGAGCATGGTGAGCTTTTAAGTGAAGAAGAGGATTTTGATTTAGATACTAGTGGGGATGGTGATGATGGTGATGAGATAGTTCCACTTAAGAGTTTGGTTGCTAAGGACTTTAACTGCCTATGGGTAACCTAGTAGTGTGATCATTGATGCTGGGAGTTGTACAAACATAGCTAGTGTTTATTTGGTGAAGGAGTTACAACTACCTACTTCTAAGCATCGAAAACCCTACAGCTTAGGTTGGTTCAATGATAGAGAAGAAATTAGGGTTAACAAACAAGTTTTTGTTACTCTATCTTTGGGCAGGTACAAAGAGGATGTCTTGTGCGATATACTACCTATGCAAGCTTGTCATGTGTTGCTTGGGAGGCCATGACAATATGATAACAAGGTGAAGCATGATGGTGAGACAAACAAGTATTCCTTTATGTTCGGTAAGATTCCTATCACTTTAGTTCCTTTATCACCTCAAGAAGCTTTAAAAGATCAATTGAAATTGATAGATGATTTTGCTAGATTAGAGGCTGAATTTAGGTCTAAATAAAAGAGTAAAACATAACCTAAATTGCATGATGATGATAACGCAAAAGGGGCTGTTTTGGTTGAAAAGAAAGTTAGTTCTAAGAAAGTTGTCAAAGAGTGTATGTTAGCTACTAACAGTGAGATTAAGAGTGCCTTACATGAGAATTTTGTTTTGATCTTACTTTTATGTCGAAATACACTAATGGAAACTAACAACTTGGCTGGAGAACTTCCAAGAAATATTGTTTCTCTTTTGAGTGATTATGCAGATATGTTTCCTGAGGAAATTCCTAGTGGATTGCCACCAATTAGAGGGCTTGAGCATCAAAATGATTTCATCCCTGGGGCGCAAATACCTAATAGGCCAGCCTATATGACAAATCCTGATGAGACAAAGGAATCAGAGAAACAAGTTAGAGAGTTGCTTGAAAACGGATATGTGCGAGAAAGCCTTTCTCCATGTGCTGTTCCTGAGTTGCTAGTTCCAAAGAAGGAATGAACTTGGAGAATGTGTGTTGATTGTAGAGCTATCAACAACATAACAGTTAAGTATCGTCACCCTATCCCTAAATTAGATGATATGTTAGATGAATTGCATGGTGCTTGTTTATTTTCTAATATTGATCTTAAGAGTGGGTACCATCAAGTTCGCATGAAAGAGGTTGATGAATGGAAAACTGCCTTTAAAACTAAGCTTGGATTGTATGAATGGTTAGTTATGCCTTTTCGATTGACTAATGCACCTAGTACTTTTAAGAGGCTAATGAACCATGTTTTGAGAGCTTTTATTGGTAAGTTTTTTATTGTTTACTTTCATGATATGCTTGTGTATAGCAAAACCTTAGAGGATCATGTTGAGCATTTGAGATGTGTATTAGATGTACTTAGGGTTGAGAAGTTGTATGCTAACCTTAAGAAATGCAAGGAAAGGATGCGCATGGAGTGCAAGGAAGCATGGAGAAGCATGAAGATGATGGAAATATCGTTGAGCAAGTTCCAAGCACCAAAAAGATGCCATTTGATGCATTAAAGATGCATATGGGTCCAATGACAAGAAAAAGAGCTAAAAGATTCAAGGATGCACTCATGGGCCTTGTTCGAAGTCATTTAGATGATATGAAAGTCATTGATGTGCCATTAAAGAGCTTTGGTGATGATTTGAGCAAGTATTCATCCATTGATTCCAAGATCATCACCTTACTTGCAATCGATATGCATTAGGCCTTGAATGTGTTATTTTGGCCATTTTGGGCTTTATTTTATCTTAGATTAGCTTATTGTTATGTTTAGATGACATTACCATTGGGCATTGTTTAACTAAGTCCAATACTTGTTTATTTAAGCCTTGTTATTTATTTTTCCTAGTTGGACTTGGATTAGGCTATTTTCTTGTCCTTTCCTTTATGATTGCCGCCCAAGGCATGTGTAAACCTCCTATAGGGCTTATTTTTCTCGTTTCGGTCGATTCCTTTGCCTATATAAAGGCATCGACCCCCCCCCCCTTTGTAATCAAGTTAAGTTTTTCAATCAAAGAGAGTTCTTTTGAGAATTTAGCTTCATTGTTCTAGTTTGAGCATACTTAGGATTTCTTCAATCTTGTAGAGTCCTAGCAAACAATTAGATAGTGATTATCTAGTTGTGTTTCTTTTGATCTTAGGTTGTCAATTGCAGGTCTTTTGATCATCTAGGGCCGACGAAGGAAGATTGGATCTGTGGGAAGACTATCAAGTTCATCAAGTCTAGAAGTTGGAGTTTCAAGTAGATCTTTGGAGGAATTCAACGGTAGATTTGAATCTATCACAATTAGATTCGTATCAGGATCGAGCTTAAATCGCGAAGGAATGAAGACATGCTTTGGAGAGACCTTGAAGACATGGGCATATGAGTATTTTACATGGGAGAATAACTAGCCCAGCTGGGCCCACTTTGGGTTGGTTCTGCCCTTATCTATGCCGCACAAGCCCAAGGAAATATCCAATTCCCGCAATCCCTTTCCTATTTGGATTAGGATTCTACGCAGTCTTGGTAAAAAAACCATAAATTTTGACTCAGACCTCCAAATAATGCACGTGAATATGCGTTGGAAAGACGACTCTGAGATCTACAACTTTTTTGTTTTGCTCGAAGCCCAGTTCTGCCAACTTTGATGTCGAAAATGCCCTTGAAATTTCTGCACGATTCCAGAATTTTCCCAAGTCCGATTTTTGCTCAAGTTTAGCCCAAGGAAGACCTTTAAACCAACTTGGAGACCAAGTTAAGGAGTCTAGCAGACCTAGGGGCTAATTAACTCAATTCCTAAGTCTATTAGGAGTCTAATTGGTCCACTATAAATACCCTCCTTATGTTAACCCTAGAGAACACAATTTACAATCTTCCTTTTCATCTATTTTTCTTCTTCTAGTTTTAGGTGAGGGTTTCGCCCCTCTCTTTGAAGAAAGGGGTGCGATACCTTTGTTGATACCAAGGGGTGTTTTTGCCTCTTTGTTTTGTAAGTAATTTTCTTCTTAAGCCTCTCATGGATTTTTCCAAAACCATGAATAGCTAAATTCTTAATACTTTCTTTTCCTTTGCTGATTTCAATCTTTAATTTATGGGGAGATCTTTGTTTTTCATAATTTGATTTGTTTATCCTGTTTGAGTAGTTTATCAATCTCTATGCTTTGTTTTATGATGTTAATTGTTATTGAATTAATTGATCACTAATTCTTTAATCGTTTGGATCTATTGCTATATTAAACTTGCTGAAAAGCTATGTTCCTAGGTTTAATAATTGGTAGTTTGGGATTGATATTTCAATTGGATCTAATGAAAAGCTATGTTCTTAGAGATAATTGTTTGGTGACAAAGGCAAGTTTGCTTAATCGTTTTATTTGTCTTTGTACTTTGCTGAAATCGTGAGTAGATCTTAATGCTTTATTCTTTATAGATCTTAATCCAGAGTGGTAAAGGTTTACTTAGATTAAAAGGGTTAATTGCGAAGAGTTATGTTCCAATTAATCTAAATTGCAATGCAGGGAATTGGGAAAAATTATGTTCTCTTTTCTGCTGGCCAATTATTCAATTAGAAATAGTCAAATTCATATTTTGTGTCAATGATTCATATCTTTATTGATTGATTTTTACCATTGGAAAAGAAGTAAGCTTTTTAATTATAGTTTTTCTTATCTTATTTAGCTCAATTTACTTTGCTTTATTTTTAGATTATTTGTTTTCATTAAATTGTGATACTTCTAATCCCCTTTCTTTTAAGTGTTTTTGAGTGATCTTAGATAGTTTGTCTTTGATATCTGCTTCACCCTTCTCTGTGGGATTCGAGCCCTACTTGCCCTAACAACTTAGTAAGGATTTGTGGGGATTTATTTTGTGATTTTCTGACGACCAGTCAATCATGTGCAAAGAGGCGACATCAAAATTGAATTTGTTAGTGCCCTAGCAACTTAGTAAGGATTTGTGGGGATTTATTTTGTGATTTTCTGACGACCGGTCAATCATGTGCAAAGAGGCGACATCAAAATTGAATTTGTTAGTGCCCTAGCAACTTAGTAAGGATTTGTGGGGATTTATTTTGTGATTTTCTGAAGACCTCAATCCTGTGCAAAGAGACGACATCAAAATTGAATTTGTTAGTACACTGAAAAAACTTGCTTACATTTTTACTAAACCTTTTTGTGATGAACATTTTAGCAGAATTAGGCATAGGTTTGGCATGATAGATACTAGTAGCATTTAATTAATTGCTTCATGCATTTTATTATTAATGTATTTAATATGTACATACATACATGCATATACATACACAAAAACTTGTCAGATTTTTGCCCTCTGATATGAATTTTACTTTTCCCACTTTTTGTACTCCAAGTCTTCTTTTGGGTCAGAGAGTTTTTGAATTTGAAAGCTCGAGTTTATCCTTTTTGGGTAAGGTATTTTCAAAATAAAAAAGATTCACTTTCTCTTTCCTATTCCTGAAAAACTCTTTCTCTTCACAAAATTCTTCTTCTACTTAAACTTTTTTTCTCTTTTTGTTTGTTTATTCTGAAACCCTAATCGCATTATCTCCTCTCTATCTCTCTGTTCTCTTCACTCAAAAATCCATTTTCATCCATTCATTTACATTCACTCATATCCTATGTTTCTACTCATGACTTGAGAAACAATGGCAAAGGGAGAGAGTTCGAAAGCAAAAAGAAAGCTTTCTGAGCTTGGAATTATTGAGGAAGAAGAAATCGAAGCGCCGAAAAATAAAGTTAAAGGTAATTTCGATGGAGCCCGGCTGGTTTTTGGGAAGCTCCCAAAGGCTAACAAGATGGCAAATCGTCCAAGATCTAAAGCCATTCGAAAGAGGTATGAGAAAATCAATGAGTTTTAGATTATGGGTTCTAAGATGATAGAATGGAATATTTTTTGGGGGGATGATATGTATGGTGGTATTTATGATAACTTTAAGAAGATGAACATGTTAGGGATAGCGAACTATGCTAAGATTAGTCCCTCTCTAGTAAAAGAATTTTTTGCTGGTACAGTACAGTCTGCCGATGTGATTGTTGCTGAAGATGCTAGGGCTTAATTCTATGAAAAGAATCTTATTACTTGTGTTAATGGGAATGAAATAATCATTACCCCTAAATGTTTGCGAAAATATTTGGGGATTGACTACAAAGGAAAAGAAGATTCCGATGAGAGTTTTGATAAGATTGTCGCTTAGAGGCTGATCTCTAACAATGATGAAGACTTGTCTGAAAATTCAGGGGCAAGGTTCATTAGGAATAACTATGTAAAAATGATTCACCAATTCATTGGTTGAACTGTTATGTACAAGAATAGCAGTGTAGGCTATGTGAACAACCATGATGTATGGCTGCTGTGGAAAATTGTGAACTGTGAAAGGGTCAACCTTGCAGGGATTCTCATAAGGGGCATGAATGAGATGGCCAATAAGAAAAAGAAAAATGATTTGTGGCTTTAATCACATTATTACTGGCTACATTAATACACTAAAGAGGAATTATTCCAACAATAAATACGTCCACACTAATGACTTCCAAAATGGTTTCAAAGGACTTGCAATTACCAAAATGACCAAATAGGTAAAGGAAAGATAAAAATCTAGTTTGGACTTTTCTATAATTTACCAAGTGTGAAAAGACAAAAAAGGACAAAATGCTAGCTCCTCATCAATCCTGATTTGGAGCCTTTAGTAATTTCATTGGGTGTTTCAAATACTATTTAGTATATATATATAGGTAAAATAATAATTTATATCCAAAAGTAACAAATAAAAAGTGATAAAGAAAATGGACAAATAAAAAGGGACGAAGAAAACCGACAGATAATAAGAGACGGAAGTAGAAACATACATTTTCAATATTTGACGGCATATATGCAAAAACTTACTAGGCACGCAAAAAAAAATGAATATCTTTAAGATGTTGGTCAAAGTCGTTGGAATATTATCAACTAAATAATAGCTAATCAGTTTTAGTTCAAATTTAAGTTATGGGATAGCTTCAACCTGATGTAATTATATTCTAACTATATACTTGTAAATCTTTTTATATCATGTGTAAGTTTGACAGCAATACAGTACATGTCACGCCCCGATCCGGAAGTCGAGCACGGACAACCGCCGTGTTACCTCGAAACACGTGCCAGCCGGTCACGCGCTCCGAAGTTCCACGAAGCGACGATACTAGTATGAAAACAATGTAAAACAGGGATTTGAGTATAAATCTTAATTACTGTAGTTTCCAAATCAGAGTAAAAGCGAAATAATTAAAACTGATAGTAACAATGAAAGTTTTAAACAATCGAAAACATAGTCTGATCCAAATAATGAGTTAATAGATAATGAATAATAAGAATCAAGACACGAAGATGACAATGAGCTAAGACAATGTCAGTGGGACCCGTTACATAGTGAGAAGCACCTCTAAAAGCAGTGATAACAACCTATGCCACCGACTCGCTCGAGGAAACGCAGAGTTTTAACTAACCTGAAATTACAACAAGAATTTGAAAGGGTGAGTATTCCTAAGAATACTCCGTGAGTGCAGAGAGCTAACTAACACCGCATTAAGAGTGAAGTGCATGGCCAATCTAAAACACACAATTTCAAATCAAGATATGAGATTTCATTGGGGCTCTTTAGTCATTTACAAAACTAAAGATAATCATATTCAATCTAGTCAATTTATCAAAATGAAATCAAACTCTAGGCATTTCAAAACATATACATATAAGTCAAAAGATCATATTTCGCACATTAATATTGCATGCCAAAAACAGCAGTAAGTGGACATTTGAAACCATAGCCCCAATTTGTATAAAACCAATAATCATCAATAAAACTCATGCATTCTTGCCTAAAATAAACACTCATTTGTATCAAATCAATTATGTCCTGTCAAATTAGAAATCAGCAGTAAAAATCATGGATTCCTTTACCGTATAACAATATATGTGTAAATTAAAATATGTTTCGCCTTATTTTTATTTAAAGCTGAAAATAAATCCATCAATTGAATGGCTAAAAACCAAGTCCATAAATCCAAGTTCTGCTTCCAAAATGGTTTGCCATCAAAACATATCCTTTTTATAAAACCAATGGGCTGCCAATAAAATCTATTCGGAGTGACCTTGGCCCGAGTCAACCTCCAGAACCATCAGGGGCATTTTTGTCATCATCAAATAATCAGTAAAAATGTCATTTTCTTATTTTTCCAAATACAAGCCTCTTCCCCTGACGTTGACTTGGGTCTGGTACTACGTGGTGGCCGCAGCACACCCAATTTAGCTCTCCCATGCAAACGCCGAACCGGTATATATAAATATGGCATGTCGGGCCTGAGCGACGAACCATGTGGATCCATAACACAATAATCATGGTCCGCCTAAAATATCCAACTACTAGCTAGTATACCACCAAATTAGACATACGTACTCCCTAGACTGCTTCCAGTCCACGAGTCCCCGTATGCTTCCAACAAGTTCTTAACTCATATTTAGTAAAGTAATATTATATATATACCAAAAGCAATATTAAAACATCCATTCAAAACCAATTTTCATAAGTATATGGCAAACATAATCATTTATCAAATAATTACCATATATTTAGCCTCACAAATAAACAATAGGCTTATTCCATTTCAAATTACCAAATCAATTCAACATCAAAACCCAGTATCAAATATCAAAACAGACCAAATCATGCAACAGGCCATCATTAGATTTCACCATGCACTTAAACCATTTAAGAAAACCTTATTAAACCATGCTCTTAAAAACAATATTTATAAAACATGAGAGCATTTTTCAAAGCTTTTTTTCTTAATGAAATGAAGATAGCTCCTAACCACTCACAGTTCGGGAGGTTCGTATACTCCCGCTAATTTCCTTCCGGTTGTATTGGTGTACTATAAACCCCTTTCAATTTGAATCCTAAACATTTAGGAGTACGAGATAATTAGAACAAATAACGACATTAAAGTTCTAGACAAACTCTATTTTACAACAAGGGTCTAACGTAGCGACACTTCGCAAAAACAGTCACATCTTGCTCGATCATTTACCAACTCATACGAAACCACTTGCATTTGAAAGACAATTCATTATACTAAAATTTATTCCAAGGAACCATCCTCAAATTCCTCCTCCATCATAATCAAATTTTAGGTTTATTCCAAAATATTTTAAAAGGGTCCTGTTTTTAGGTGAAAACTGTGAAATTATAGAAACGACCTTTTTTCTCTATCTTAGACTTAAAATCTCAACTCGATTCCTTCTACAAAGTTGTAGAGGACTTAAAACCCTAAAAATTGGGCACAAGAATGACTTAATTTGGATTTATGAAGGCTAAGATATGCCCCTCGAAAAAGGCTGCTAAAATGCACTAATACAAAATGGTTCTGCCATTTTCAGATTTGTGAAGCTTGGGGAAAATGAGCATAACTCAATCAATACTCAACCAAATCAGGTGAAACCAAAACCAAATGAAAGCTAATTCATTGAGATAAAATTTATTCCAAAGAATCCACATCAAACTCGCACTATAACCATTTCAAATTTAAGCTCATAATTCCCAATCCAAGCAAAATTAGCAAAAACAACATTTCACAAAGTTTGTTCCAAATTCAATTTTTTAATAAGACTACCAAATTTCATAATTTTTGAATATCGGTTACTACCTCAAAAGTTCATAAAACAGAACCTGCAGAGCATTCTCAAACCCTTACTTAGCTTAATTACCAATGTTCATAACAAACATTTCAATCACACACCATAGATCAAAACTTACCATCATTAAATTCCAAGAATGAACTCTCTTGAAGCCTCAACCCATCTACAATATTTCCATTCATGCAGCCTTGCAATACACCAAAAGTTGAACTTAGAACTATATCCAAATTCAACAACTAGTAGAAATCCAAAGTAATCACATCATACCTCACCTTAGTTTGATCATTTGTCATGAACTTTGAGAATTTCCACAATATAATCTCCCAATCACTTTAGCAAACCAACAAATTGGTAGAGGGCTTTGGTTGACAAGAGCATAAGGATCATTTTATTGGCTTTGCATGTTAATTTGAGTGAGAATTTACTCACTTAGGTGTAGAGAGAGAGAACTTTAAAGCTTGTCATCCATGGAGGATATAAGAAAGAGAAAGGGAAAGAAAAGAAAAGAGAAGAGAAAAGAAGATGAAGGATTGAAAATGGGGGTTCATGGTAGTGGGTGCCGCCCCACTAATAATACCTTTTTTTTTTTTTACTTTGGGTATAATTGTCAATATACCCCTTGACCTTCAATCACCTTGCAATTAAGTCCCTTAATTTGTATCTCTTTCGATTTAACTCTAACAATAACAAAACTATACCAAATTTGTTTAATTTGATCACTGTGTTACATTCTACCCTCCTTACAATAAGTTTCGTCCTCGAAACTTTTATTTTCTTTGTTATGTTGTTGTTGCCTCAATAACTATTGTCACTTATTATCAATGTTGCACCGCACAACCCTCCTTAAATTAATTCATCACTTTATCTTTGACCTCAATTGCTTTAAGTTCAAACAACCGTGTTAATGAAATCACCTCGTAACTAGTAGTTTCTTGAGCCATTTCAAAATCTCTAATTTCCAAAAATATGTTCCCTACAATTTCCATATCGATTAAATCATGCAAGTCTTTGTCTCAAACACTTTAAGCTGATCTACCTTCAACTTATAGATATAGATAAGAACCCTTATACATAAACCTTTGGTAGTAACCGGTTCAATCTCGGTTTATCTCTCAATACAAAATATCCAAATAATATCATTATTGCTGCCCAATTATATATCCTTCACCTGCAATTCTTCTTCTCATTCTCAGTTGAGGATCCTTCACTAATTAACTTAGTTCAAACTATAATTCGATTTAAATTAATCGACTTATCCAAAAATTAAATTGATTAGGTTTATCAGAAATCACTTAGCCCTTCAAAGTTAATCTAGTTCAATTCCCAAAACTAATGAATGTCATAATTATTCCCTCAAATTAACACTTCAAAATTCAACCACATAAAATATTTATGTCAACACTCTCCAATCAGTATTTAGACATCTTTTCCACAATTAAATACTTATTTTCTCTTTCTCATGGTCAAAGGGTTTCCTCTTTGAGGAATTAATCAAATTCGCTTATAACCATAATCATTATGTTATCTCTCCTAACTAAATCTCTTGGTGAAAATTTCCATAGGATATGGCTTCGTTCTTTCAAATCTTATTTAAACGCGATAATGAATTTAAATAAAGAACTTTCATACTATATTCTTGAATAAAAAAGAATGTCGATGGCGACTCTCTTGCTCAAATTCAATTAGAGACTTTAGCTCAAACTTGTATAGTAAATCCAAATGTACGTATCGTTTTCGAAAAGCCGCTTTCTTCAAGTCACACGGTTGATCTTTAACGTATGATTGTATAGCTTTGAGTCAATCATGGGAAAGACTCGTAACTTTAGTAAAATAGGCATATGCATTTGATCACTTCCCCACTTCCAACACTTGTTCCTACCACTTACCAGAGTAATTGTTCTTTAACTGATTCCCAATGACAAACTTCCATCTTCATTCGTTGTTAACAGCAATATATCACATCATGTAACGATACCAAACCTAGCAAGATCTTGTTCATACACTTCTTCTTTAACTTCTAGTTCAGTTGTATTCTATAGGCGCCACTTCGCTTTGCACAATTTGATTCAAAACAATAATCGAGAAGTACTACTCAGTCAAACTCAGCAACTACACTGTGAATACTTCCGAAAGTCCTACTACTACCATAACATAGTAATGACTTTCACCAATGTTGGCTTCTTCATTGACATGAACCTCTTAAGTTAGATCGTCACTGCCAAATTTCATAATTTTTCAATATCGGTTACTACCTCAAAAGTTCCTAAAACAGAACCTGCAGAGCATTCTCAAACCCTTACTTAGCTTAATTACCAATATTCATAACAAACATTTCAATCACACACAATAGATCAAATTTTACCATCATTAAATTCCAAGAATGAACTCTCTTGAAGCCTCAACCCATCTACAATATTTCCATTCATGCAGCCTTGCAATACACCAAAAGTTGAACTTAGAACTATATCCAAAATCAACAACTAGTAGAAAATCCAAAGTAATCACATCATACCTCACCTTAGTTTGATCATTTGTCATGAACTTTGAGAATTTCCACAATATAATCTCCCAATCACTTTAGCAAACCAACAAATTGGTAGAGGGCTTTGGTTGACAAGAGCATAAGGATCATTTTATTGGCTTTGCATATTAATTTAAGTAAAAATTTGCTCACTTAGGTGTAGAGAGAGAGCTTCAAAGCTTGTCATCCATGGAGGATATGAGAAAGAGAAAGGGAAAGAAAAGAAAAGAAAAGAGAAGATGAATGATTGAAAATGGGGGTTCATGGTAGTGGGTGCCGCCCCACTAATAATACCCTTCTTTTTTTTTGCTTTGGGTATAATTGCCAATATACCCCTTGACCTTCAATTTCAATTAAATCTCTTAATTTGTATCTCTTTCGATTTAACTCCTTTAAAAATTACAAAACTATACCAAATTTGCTTAATTTGATCATGTGTTACAATACAAGCAATCATTTTTTCAGCTCCATCTTAATTTTCTTTATGGTATCAGAGCGGTCACTTAACATCTTTTTCTCTTGATCCTGCATTTTTTTTCTCCTATTGCAAAATTAACATCTATATCTTCTCATTTCTTTGTCACTAACTCTGCTATTCAACTTCCAATCAAATTAATTTGACACAACTAACCTACTTGGCGTGCATAATTTATATCTTGTCTTATACACAAGTTGGTAGGTTATATTGATGGTTCTAAACCAGCTTTTCCTTCTCAAATGATTGAAGCTAATAATATAGTGAAGAAGATTAATTGTTGCTTAATGCTATTATTTCCTCAAATAAATAGTTGATCGTTGTTTTTTCTTGTCAAAGTTCCAAACATTCGTAGGAAGAACTACATTAGATGTTTCTGAATAAGTCTAGGTATTGAATAACGAGTCTTCAACAAAAACTCTGTCAACCATTAGTTGGTAAATCTGTTTTTAATTATTTTCAACTTCTTCGCACTGTAGCTGATGACTTGACTTTATTTAATTCTACAGTGTTTGAAGATGTACTTGTTATTTAAATTCAAGATGTAATATTATTATTAAGCAATTTAAAAAGACTATCAAATATCTTAGTTACCAAATATCTGCCATCTACAAAGTCTATCTTGTCACCCTAAACATATAGGTCGTAAGTAAGGTAGAAGATGACACCATTCACAAAAGCTTTGTCGTTGTTCACAAAAGCTTTGTCGAATGATTCTAACGTGGACAAGTTTTATACTATATACCTGACAGAGGGAAAATAATATCTAATTGGCCTAGTTCATTAAATTATTGAACTATCCATTTCAATGACCCTTCTCGCGATCGAAAGGTCTAAGAATCCTTTGAGTAGAAAGACAATGCTGAGGACCAAAAAATTAAACAAGATATCCGAGCTTTTTTGTATGATAAATTCGTAGTCCTTACTAATCCATTTCTTTAATTTAATTTCAAGGAGTTTGAAACATATAAGGTTTGAAACATATAAGCTTTAGTACAATAGCAACAATGGTGCTGATAAAAGACACTATCCAACGTTGTCACTTCAGCTTCGTCTTTAATAGCATTCTCGCGTAGTATTTGATGATAGACGACATCTGATTGAGACCTTTTGGATCCCTGTAGAAAGACAAGAGTTTTTCATATATTTATATATATTAGAGTAATGAAGGATAACGTCCCCAACTGTTTTTGTTACATTTTTTGTAACTAATCTTTTTCTTTAGGGAAGTGTTGAACTCAACTTATTTTGGAGCATTTTTTTTTCTTTGTTAAGTTGATGGAATAACTTTGTTTGTGTCATACATATGTTTGTTTTGTTATTTTGGTCCAACCGTTGTGTTACCTCGAAACACGTACCGGCCGGTCATGCACACCAAGGCTCCACGAAGCGTCGATACCAGATAAAAACAATATAAATTGGAATATATAATAAATTTGAAATACTTAAGTTTACAAAACAGAGTAAAAACGGGATAGTCAAAAACCAAAATAAAAAAATATATTCCAATAATTATTAGTACGTCCTTACTATTGAACTACTATTAGCGAAGTTCATTTTAAAAACTTTGGAACGTAAAAAGATATTATTCACCAGATATTAATGTGGAGGGTTATTTTCAAATAAAACCACGCCATTCAACTAATACCATGCATCCACAAATAAAAAACAAGCGACTAAACGCTAAAAATAAGCACGCCCATTAAGATGACATTCAAGATTCGTATTAAGCCTGTTAGTACAAACCTTTACATGACTGTGTATAACAGATGTAAAATAGACGAGATTATCAAATACGAAGAAAATATGATAAAGTTTAATATACGATTAAGGATGGGGATTACTACACCCTTTCAGGGATTAACAGGGTGGAAAATTGTGATAAAAATCATTTCTCAAGTTTTTTTTACCTGATTAAAAAAAAAATTCAATAATAGCATTTGGAGAGGTTTTGCACCAAAATTCAGCATCATAGTGAAATTAGGCACTTGTTTCTCGTCAGCATCTGCAACCCTGCTTACGGACTTGTATCGCAGAGTTATCTCGATTACCAAATATCTGCCCTTTACAATACTTTATTGTCAACGATTCTAATGTGGACAAGTTTTGTAGTATATAGCTGATAGAGAGAAAATAATATCTAAATGGCCTAGTTCATTAAATTATTAAATTATCCATTTGAATGACCCTTCTCGCGATCAAAAGGTCTAAGAATGCTTTGAGTAGAAAGACAATGCTGAGGACCAAAAAATTAAACAAGATATCTGAGCTTTTTCGTTATGATAAAATTTAGTAATCCTTACCCATCTATTTCTTTAGTTTAATTTAAGGAGCTTGAACCATATAAGGTTCAGTACGGTAGCAACAATGGTGCTGATTAAAGGCACCCTGCAACGTT